>LOEQ01001766.1:191171-208334 GCA_001685075.1 Bramus lutescens
CAAAGGGCCAAGACAGTTTCTTTATTAACCAATGAAAGTAACACATAGACAGATGACCCTCCTACACCAGTACATCATTGGTGATGTTTCTTCATTTCTGCTGTTCACTTCTGAGTTCCTAGTGCTACCAGAAGCCTCACCTGTTAGCTTGGTTGGCTACTTCACAGTGGGAAGCTGGACTTGAGAACAAAGCCCAAGTTACCTAGCGATGTGGAAATGCAGTGCTCTCAATAGTAGCTGAGGCCCAGAGAGGTTGGTGACGGAATCAGGATGGACACTGTTCCTAATGATTCTTGACAATGTGTAGTAGCTATCTTGTGGATCCATAGAATTCCAGCAATCACCATAGGAAAATGGTTTGTGCTAATAGGTATTAGCTCTGCTTAGTACCGTCTAGAATGCATTACTTCATGGTGCAGTGAGACTGGGAAGCACTGAGCAACACACATGTGGCACCAAGCACTGCATGGAAGAACACAGCAATAACAGGACAGAACTTACTGTGGCTGAAATGCTTGGCCGTTGGAATGCCCATTAAGTTTCCAAAAGATCTGTTCCCTTTTATCTTAATCCATGCAATAGATATTCATGAAACACACACACACACACACACACACACACACACCCATACCCACCCAACTTCAGGTTTTGTCTCTCCTTTTGTAAACCCAAACTCTGGTCTGTAGCCTTTTCTGGAGCATGGTGAACCTACCAGGTGTCACAATCTTAAAGAGAAATACCTTTCTCTCTCCCAACAGCCATCAGTTGCCAATAGCTCTTTAGACAGAAATTGGATTCCATTCCCAGTTCCATTCTGGCATCTGTTCTGACTTGAGTTTGTATAGGTTTTGTGTGTGGTATAGCAATCAGTATGAGTTCACATATGCATCCCTTCTGTTGTGTCCAGAAAAGTTTTTATTGTAGTAGTCATCTATGACCTCTGGCTCTCACAGTCTTCTCTCCTCTATTATTCCCTGAGCCTTGGCAGGAGAGGTGGAGGCATGTGTGAGATATGGATGTTCCATTCAGAGCTGAGCACTCTGGAATCTCTCCTTCTCTTCACAGTAACCAGTTGTGGATCTCTGTGTTAACCGCCATCTACTGAAAGAAACTTCCATGATGAATGTTGAGATTTGTACTAATCTACGGGTATAGCAAAGTCACCCACAGTCATTTTGATACTATGTCCATTTAGAAGAATAGTAAGAGCAGGCTCTCTCCTAAGGCCAATGATCTATGTAACCTCATGTTCTTGACCCCAGCAATGGTGCCATGTATGGGTTCTATTTTGTTGAACAGGCTTTAAATACAAACAGAGAGTGGTTGGTTAACCCCTTAACAGTTGCATAACTATTACACCAATGAGCATATCAGATCAGGGCAATCATTATTGTAGTTCTTTGGTTTTGAGAAGCCACATAATGCTGTGTTCACCAGTTAAGTACTAACTGCCTTGCAACAGAGGCTATTGAACTTTAACTCAATGTTACCTGAACTCACATACAACGCACTTTAGTTTGAGAACTGCGATCACTATGCAGTTATACCTAAGTTTAAGTGATGAAGAATGCCATGAACCAAAGTATGGAGAATTTTCTTTTCTGTTTAGATAATCTCTACTAAGTGTTTATAAATATTTTAAAGACTTTTAAAATGCTGCCTTAAGGCATTTCAATTAATATTCAGACATATCCCAGTGCGTACTTCACTTTCCAAATGTTTGCTAAAAAATGTTCTAGTTTTCTGTTAACACAAAGGGGAACATCGACATATAGCTTACCTTTAATGAGTTCACAGTTTGACAGAACTCTAAGCTGTTTCAAAACTGTAAGAGGCCATGGAGTGTGATCCACCAAGCCTTCTCCTCCTATAGGTGAGGGAAATGAGGGCTAGAGAGAGGAAGAGTGTGCTCCACGGTCCTATGGCAGCCGTCAAGATGCACTTCAGGGCTAGGGCTGAAAGGCAGCTTTCCTTATGCTTTGATCAATGTCTTTCAGGTTAGGTTACCATATTGCTTCATCACTTTCTCACTGAAAACTTGGTTGGGAGATAATGTACAATGTGCTTTGGTATGACTGACCGTTTTATGAAATAATTCAAGAAGACATTATATATATATATATANTATAGTATATAGTATATTCTATATACTATATATGTGTATATATATATATACTTGAGTTTTGTTTATATGTGTGTATATAAATAAACATTTCATATCATGCTAGTTACCTTTTAGGAGGGTCTTCTGTTTTGTGTTGATTTAATTGGTTAAATAAAGAAACTGCCTTGGCTTTTGGATAGGGCAGAAAATTAGGTAGGTGGAGTAGACAGAACAGGATGCTGGGTAGAAGGCAGTGTGGCAGACACCATGGCTCTCCTCTCAAAGACGGACCCCGGTTAGACTCATCCCGGTAAGCTACAGTCAAGTGGCAATGCAGATTATTAGAAATGGGTTGAATCAATATGTAAGAGCTAGCCAATAAGGGGCTAGAACTAATGGGCCAGACAGTGTTTAAATGAATACAGGTTCTGTATTATTATTTCCGGGGCTAAGGTAGCCATGCTGGAGCCGGGTAGGACAAAAAGCAGGACTGCTTGCCTCATCACTACACCCTACTGTGACAAACACCTGATATAAACATTTTACAAGGAAGAGAAGTTTGATTTGACTCATTATGTTGGAGGTTTCAGTCCATAGATAGTTGGCTTCATTGCTTTTGGATGGGGTGGTAGTACAGCATAGCAGGAATAAGTAGCAGGGATTCTGCTCACTTCATGTGTCTCATAAGTGAAAAGAAGATAAAGAAAGGGTTCAATGTTCTTGTGAAGGGCATGTATAAAATGTCCTAACTTCCTCCTCCTGGGTCCTACTACTTAAAGGTCCCTCCACTTTCCAGTAACAGTACTGTCTTTTGAGAACTCCATGTTTCATTAATTTCAAGATAAAAATAGAGAGACATACATGACCTCTATTCTGTTCCTTGGAGTTGTGGTTAGGGTATGATTTCCAGGTTTTTCTCCCCTCCATTCTCAAATTTGAATATATGTCCCACTTAAAGAAGTAACTACCAAAGTATCACAATTAACCAAACATATGTTTTTTTCTCTTTAGCTAAAATATTTTTCCTTATGACAATGAGGAAAAAATAGTCATTTTTAATAGTCATTGCCTATATTTCAGGGATAGTGAGAAAGATGTGTCTGATCATCAAAGCCGTTCTACCTTGTGAAGAAGAAACACTTTTTAATGCAGGCCTTGTTGTTCTGTAGGAATCCAGAAAATGTGGCTTTCTTTCTGGCTTGGTGCCAGAATGGACATGTTGTTGGTGAGCCATTATCACCCAGTAGCGCATCAGAGGACAAGAAAGAGGAAATTATTTTTGTTACCCAATAACTGTTTTGCTCACTTGACACCTGTGTCATGAGTGGAGTGTTTTCTTCTAAAAGGATCTTTGTTGGGAAAACACAGCTCTTTTCCTACCCATTGTGTGGTAACACTGAAGGATTTGAAGGCCAATGGTAACCCATCTCCCAGCTTCTGTTTGTTATTCTTCCGCACAGCTCTGCAGTCTTCCTCACTCTCATTCTCAGGGCTTTAATTATGTCTTTTTCTGTCTTCTGGTCACTCTGGAATATTTGTCTGTCATCCATGGCATTGTACCTAGGACAGCTCCAAACCCAATCTTCCTGAAAGTATCAGGAATTTCCCAGGGCTCCAGATCACTGATCATGCCCTATCTGATAATGGCCATTGTGGGCTGAGGCTGAGGAGAGGCAGGTTTTGATTCATGTTAGGCTACCAACCATTTGTGTGGCGCTTCCATATCATCATTTCAATTCTGAGAGTTTTGGTTTCCTTCTCTGCAAAACAGAGATAAATATCTCTACCTTCATCTGCTGAAAAATTGCTTTGAGGATCTGATACAGTGGCCAATGCCAGATGCTTTTTGAAAAACAATAGCCTCCAAAACGTGACCTCATCTCATCAACACAGTTCATCTGACTTTATCTCATCAGCAACATCTTGAGAAGACATTCCTTATTTTAACTAATAATCCTCTAATACTATAAAAGGCCTTTATTTTAATAGAGCAATTAGCGTATCCATGTAATTAATTGATATTTAGTATTACCTACAATGAACCAAAACATTGATGACGAGACAGCCCAACAAGAAATCTAATGCGATATTTGTCTTTATTAGAAGTTGAAAATGACATTTAATTTAGAGAGTTGCTAGAATTGGTGATGAGGTATGTTTGGTAGAAGGGATGTTAACTGAATTAAACAAATATACAGCTTAAACTATAACAAGTATCACAGGAAGAACTATAAAAAGCTGCAAGAACATATATGGTACAAGAAGAGTTCTTTGAAAGGAATGACCTTCCAAACGAGTAGTGATCTAAAATGAGGAAGGGTGAAAGTTAGGGGGAGAAATTCAGAGATGCATTCCCAGAGCTGTAGGAAATATTAAAAAATTTAAAAAGTCATGGTAATTTTTATCTAGCATTTCATTATTTATTTTGTTATTCTAGGAGAAAAACAGTCACATATAGTCTATGCATATCATTATTTATGGTTTGTAAGCAGCTAAGAATTCATACAATTGATTGTTAAAATATTTTTACCAAGGAAAATACACATTCAAAGAAGGTTGGGGGAATGACGTCAGGCAGACAGGAAGTGATTCCTGAAGGATGGAGATGCTAAGATGGATACAGGCAGTTTTCAGACATTTCTAGAAGAGTAATGCAATTGGTGAGACCCAAATGAGAGGGGGTGCTTATGAGTGGCAGGTGACAGACACATGGAAGTAGTTTCTTCTTCATTGAAAGGTATTAAAAGGCCGTTGAACGAGGTCTCTCCCTTCATTTTATGCTTTCTTCCCTCCTTCTCCTTTGTTCCTTTAATAAATATTTTAATGGGTCAGACATCATTCTATCTTTTAAAATATTCTATATTTGTCAAAGTTCTTGGCTTTGGGCACATTTATTTGAGTAATTTCTCATCATTTGGATGAGGGAGTTATTTTCCCTACCTGTACTTCAGACAGTCACTGAGAATGTGCACAGTAGTCCCTGGCACATCAAGTACAAGACTTCATTGCCCTGGGGATTGCACCAATGACTGAGTCTAACACTGACACTTGTCACATCCAAATACAAGGCTTGGTTTTGTTTTGTGATGTTTGGAATGCAGCTAGTGTGATCCTCATAGGGCCAATGGTGATTATACAACAAGGGGAATGGGAGAAGTTGGAAGTTGCAAGTGTTTACTGTACACTTGACCCTGTCCTCACACCTGTCAGCATTTTTCTCTTTTATTTTTACAATAATGTTTTGAAATATGTATAATGGTTCTACATTACAACCAAGGAAATAACGTATTTTTCAAGAATAAAAATGATTTGTTTGATTTTCTAGATCAGAGCTCAGCAAAGACTTTTCTGTAAGGACCAGATGAAATAGTAAATAGTTTCGGTTTCTCAGCACAAATCATTTCTGTTACAGAATCCCAGCTCTGCCACTCTAGTAAAAATGCAAATGCAGACCATATATGAACAAATTGGCATGGACATGTTGCAGTAAAACTTTATTAACAAAAATAAGTGGTGGGCCAAATTGGACCCATGGGCTATAGTTAGTCAATCCTTATTAAAGATAATATTACTAATAAATTATTAATTACTGTTATTTATCAGCTGCCACTTTGTGAGCCAAATGCTTTCCATAATTCTAACAATCCTCACAGTTCCTTTATGGGGAACCTTTCTGATCCTCTATATAGAAGAAGACCGACAACTGGGGAAGTAGTTTGCTTCAGGTTGAGCACCTTGTCAGCGACAAGGCTCCAATTGGTTGGGGCTAGCTGGGTACTTCCCAGCTCTCTTCTGTTTTCAGGCTGCTGGGAAATGCTGCTACTTGTCTCACTATGTCTACGTTTGTTCTCTATTCTAAGGTAGCTGAAGTACTTAGAGACTATGGTTCCCTGTCTTCCTTACAATGATGAATGGCAATCTAACACTTCTAGTCACTGAGGTATGACTGATTTGAACTTCCTGGTCCAACGTTACTGCTTGAGAATGATCTATGATAGTTGTATTTGGGGTTTTGAATGGATGAGTTAATTAGGAATGTGGCAAACAAAATAGAAAACAAATAGTAAATAGCATAGTAAACATTAAAATATTAGGTACTTACATCATCCAGCAGCAATGACTGGGAAGCCTTGTCAAGGCTGCCAAGCATTCCTGATTGAGAGCCTTGGGTAGAGCAGAGAGGTCTCTTCACTGATGAGCTTCTG
Source organism: Bramus lutescens (assembly GCA_001685075.1). NCBI lineage: Eukaryota > Metazoa > Chordata > Mammalia > Rodentia > Cricetidae > Bramus > Bramus lutescens. Next base: position 197,481 of record LOEQ01001766.1, read on the forward strand.
AGTTCTTGCTCCTACAAAAGGCATGTATANAGAGAGAGAGAGAGAGAGAGAGAATACTAACTTCTTTTCTAAATGATTTTTCCTTCCAGATGTTTCCAAGGATGCAGTATTTTTAATTCCCCTAGGTGTCTGCTATTCTCCTTTCTGCCTATTTTAGAGCCAGGTGGCCAGGCTGACCCAGGGACAGGAAGTTTTACAGGACACTTGATATAAACATGTCAGAGGCTGGGATGACAGTCACCCCTTGCTCCTTGTGTCTGTTTTCAACAAGTACAAACACCACATGATAATTAAACATCCAACATAACTTGCCATCCACAAAGGAGGGAGTGGAGCCATCCCACATCTGTTTCATCCTGTTGATCAGCAGGGAGTTAGGGCGTTTGCTGGCGTCCCTTCCGTCCAGACATTGGAAGCTGTGCTGAGCACCTGATGTAGAGTTAGCACATGGTCAAGAATGTGTGCTTTTTGAATAGCTATGGGAAACAAACTTCTCTTTTGTTTAAACTATTATTTTGGGGTCCATCTGTTAGAGCATCCAACCCTGTTTCCAAATATAAAGGTTTATTTCCAGAGTAAGTAGTAATATTTTCACAAGAGTCGCAGTAGTATGTTTATTTGTGTATAGCAACATATGTACTTTTAGAATTTGGGAATCAATGAGATGAAAAAATCATTTTCTTGCTGTGTCCAGGTCAAAGCACCTTATTCTTGGTGAATTTTGACTCCTGTCTTGATCTAGCAAAATTTCCCTGCCTCTTCTGATTTTTCTCTCTGTTTTATTCATTTTGAAATTCAGTTACTCTTGTCCAACCCTGGGCTTCCTCTTTCCCTTGGGTGGCATCTTCTCAGCTTCCCATTTCCTTATGACCTCACAGAAAACTGCTCCCAGCCACCTTGTGATCAAACAAATCCAAAGAAAGCAAAACAAAGGTGATGATAAATGCAGGATACTAGTAACATCTAAAATCCAATGCACATGGAGATATTACATGGCTGCACAAGCTTCCAGCATTTTTGCACGTGGCAGGTGCTAGGCTGTGGGTAACATTAGAGGGATTTGGACCTGCGCCATTGTTATCTTTGGAGCCCCTCCCTCACCTCCTACCTTTCTCTTTTCTTGATGATGCTAGTTCTGCCTTCCAGGATCCGTCTATTCCACTCACACCTAGTTTCCCTCTGGTGCCCAGCTGGCCTCAGTAGCTTCCAAAAAAGACCTAGAGGGGGGTTTCTCAGCAGTGGTTTCTCTGGTCTGTTTTCTTCTTCCATCGTTGGCTCTGCTGTTTTATGCTATTATGTAAGCTGAGAAGGAAAACCGCACATATGCAAAGCTGTTTATTCCTTGTTTGTACGCCAGCACTGTGAGAGAATGACAACCAAAGAACACAGGTCCTTGACTTGTGTGTTTCATGGTGTGTTTACTATACTATATATATGTCATGTTTTAGGAAGGAGGTAGGACAGGTCATTGATTGTCACTCAAATTCCCTTGCTTCTCTATAAAAGGAGAACACAAGGAACCCCCATCTAACAGACAAGATATGTGTGGAAGTGCTGTGTAAATTATAATGCTGTGTAAATGTACATAATCATCTGAGCATTTGAGATGTACATAGTAAGTTAAATTGGGTTCAATACCTGTTAGAATGCTTGAAGAAGATCTTGTGGAGGAATAAGGGCCATAACAGCAAGGACAGAGGGCACTTATCAAGCTCATGACCAGTCATCCCATTGTGGATTAGTGCTTCTCTGATGGCAGATGGCAGAAAGAAACGAATTTCTCAGTCTCCTTTGAAAGTAGGGTGCGTGCATGCATGCATTTAGATTCTATACCTGTGTGAGACTTTAGAAACAAAGTACTAAAATAGTAGGCTTCTAGAATTTAACAGCCCAGGCAGTAAAGATAGGATTCAGTTGAAACTTTCAATGTCCAGCCTCAGTGCTGACATGACTGGGCAGGGGGAGGTTACCCCAAACATTTAGCATCTCCACTGAGTTGTCCTGGACTCATGGTTGAAAATTTCTCTTCATTGCTTAGCTTCCAGCTAATGCGTTAAGTTTTCAAGTATTTCTGGGAAATATTTTAGATCTTTTGATCTTTATCTTTATTCTTTTTCTGTCTTCACTGACCCTGAATGGTTGTTGTGGTTGCAGCTAAGGATCCCAGTTGATGATGAAGGTTGGAAGACACTTCCAGCAGAACTACAAAGGGAATGCATACACTCTCAGAATGGGGTTAAGCAAGGAAAATGATTTCATTCCAGCATAGAATTCCTTACAGTGAGAGGCAGAGATGAGGTCTGGCTATTGAAAATCAAATCAGGTGACCAGAGGAACGGTGATTTCCAAACCATAGGCAGGAAACTACAGATGATTAAGCAGATTGATGATATCCCTCCGTATGAGTTTAGAGCAACATGAAGACTAAGTTGCTGATCATCTCTTTTTGTTCACTAACGATTTGAATTAAACCACAGGAACTGATGCTAACTAAATTAATCAAGGGAGTCACCATAAGCTCTGGGAGAATTGCTGAATAAAAAGAAAATGGGAAAACAGGTTCTCAGCAGAGCACGAACAAAGCTACCTGAGGAGCAGTAAGTTGGGATTGCTAGAGCCATCTTTACAAGCAGTGGATTCTTATGTCCACCCTTGCCTAGGAGACAGCCATGTGTCCTGACTAATATCCCAATAGGACAACCCAGAGAAGGCATTGACTCTCTAGAGGGACAGGTTGTGATGAGCAGGGAAAGGAGGTGATGGCCTTTGAGATAGTCCTGGAAAACACTGTTGAGTCCTGCAGTACAAACTCAAGCCTGAGATGATCTGAAGAGAGATGTCATGAAACTCTGTTCAGGGTTCTTTTCCTCCTTGTGTAGCAGAGACCCATGGAAGCATCCCTCACTAGGTTTACAGCAGCTTCCAGTCCCCCCTGCAGGGTTGTGAATTGGGATCATTAAGTTTTAAGTAGCTCCGCTGTCTTCTGATAAGTGACTGTGCAAATATCAGAATGTTGGATGGGGGAAGCAAGTACTGGCATGACTGTTCAGATCTTGGACTATTGCTTATTAACTGGCATCCAGAAAATGGTCGCAAAGAGCTCACCCATCGCCACCAAATCTCACACCAAGCCTATTTACTGTACGTGAACCACCTTAAAACGGCAATGCTAATAATTGGAACCATGTAGATGCAGAAACCATTAATGTTTCTCATGCCCTGTGGTAGGAAGAAATATATTAAAAATTGATTTTTGGTTTCAGCCTTTATCTGTGTAACATTTATAATAAAGGATACTGCGGAATGTATTCTTGAAAATTGATGTTTCAGAGCATTTTGGTCTTGTTGGTGTTAAAAAAAAATTTATTAATGGCTTCAGAGTGCATGGTAAAAGGTCAGCATCTGAATATGAATTTTATCTCCTAAAAAGCAAGAGGTGTTTCTAGTGTTCTTCAGAATGTACGTACAAACTGGGACTTCTGCTGCCTTGCTGAGTTCAACCACTTTTAGATGTGAGGTTTCTCTTCAGTTGCAATATGAGCCGTGTATAGGAACATGGACAGTTTCTTCTTTTTTCGTTTGTTTGTTTGTTTTTGCTTCTTCCTGCTCTTTCTGCATGTGATAAGGCAGAACTCTTATGCAGACAGCAGGTGGGAAGCCAGTTTTCTGCCATTCTTTGTCTCTGCGATTCTATTATCACTTTACTTTTTTATAATTGAAGAAGTCTTGTTCATTGGTGAGGAACACATTTCATTTTATTTTCTTCCTACTGAAGCTTTCTGGACGTGATGTGATGAACATACAATTCTGTGGGTGTTTTTTCCTTTTTTCTTTTTTTTTTGTTTTCTCCAGTCATTTTAAATAAAATATCCTTCTGAAAAGCCTGCCCCATTTACTATGAATGTTTTAGAATGCTTCACAGCTGTAATTCCCTATAAATGAAATGGCGTGGTGCTTTTCTGATGTGTTTTCATTAATCCAGTATAGTTTTTACTGCTGATCTGAGTTTATCAAAGAAGGTTATAACCTTATAGAAATAACACTGCCAAAAGCTTGGATTTATCATGTGTTTTATAATTCTGTAGATGGTGTGGGCAAGAGGGCTCCGCATCAGAAAACAGCCTTCGATCGAGTTGCAGAAGAGCTGCTGAGGCTGGCTACGTTAATTGCCCAACCACCTAAAGTGTCTAAAGAATGACATTTTATGCTAACTCATTCATCATACTTTTAGAAAGTCTATGAGATAGATTAATAAAACATATCAAATATTCTATGCAAACCAAATGTTTATAATAAATGGAGCATGATCTAACTGTTCTGTTGCAAAGTGAATTAAAGTAGTCTCCAGCCAGTAAACTCAAATAGAATAGAGAAAGATGGCTAGAGGAACTTCACAGGCAAGGACTTCACTGTAGAATACATTATTTCCTTTCAGCCACATTGCAGTGGGCCCAGTGTAAAGCTGAGGCCTTTTCTTTAGCCGGTAAGCAGAGCTGGATAAAAATGAGTCGCTTAGAGGAGGGGTGGAGTGCTGACTGGGCCCATTATATATCAATGGCCTTTCCACCAGTGCCCACTGGGACTGCTGTCATTCGGATGTGCTTATCTATGCCTGTTGCCCAATGAACTAGTGATCTTTACAAAGTGTTATGACACCCACTTTATGTGTAAACAGAAGGCAAACTAGCATAAATTGTGAAGCAGATCTGCCTGATGGTTTCTATGTCAGAACCATCTCAAAGCACATTTACATTTTACTTACAAGCTTTTGGCAAGCAGATAGCATGTTAGCCTTCAAAGTAGGGCTATTTGAGTGTGACCGTCCTAGGAGTTGAATCAAAGGGAACAGTGACTTCTGCTTGCTTGTTTTTGTTTATTCTACCCAAAGCAATCCACTTCTTAGGCATTTGATTTTCCTATTATAACTTAGGGTAAAGGTGGACAGCTTCGTTTAGTAATTTGGTTGTTTTGTATAAGAGGAAATTTTACGGAAAGATGGACCCCCATCATAGGCTTCTTCTCTTGAGCGTAGAGGCAGTTTGATGTGAAATACTGGGTTTCAGTGCGCTCATCACCCTCAGACACTGAAGTGACTACAAGAGGTGCTGAACATGCTAACGGTCTCAGTGTATATCACAGGAGGTGGGATCCCATCTACCTGGCATTAGTCTTGGGGCTGAACATCAGAGAAAGGCAACAACTTCCCCTCTCAAGGAAGTCAAGGAGGAGACATTAGCTATAATGACAAAGACTGCCAACAATGGTAAATTTAATTACATAGGTTTCTGGAATTTTCTAGAGCTGAATTATACTATGCTCTTCTGAGAATGAAACTAGCCAATAGCATAAATACTAGAAACAGGCTTCCTGAGCTCAGATTCTTATTCAGTCATGGATAAGCAGGAAGCCTGTAGTTTAAATTACCGCTTAAAATAATGAAGAGAACAAGGCCTCACATGATTCTTATTCTCATGTGGACATGCAATGAAATGTCAAACAACACACTCTAGGCAACTGAGGGTGTTAATATTATTTCAAATCATAAACAGCTTTTTTAACCAGGCTTGAATGTGTAAATAACTTATTGTCTACATGGTCCCAAATTTTCACAATTATGTAAATAGATTTCAATGCTTGCCTTTTGCAGATAAAGAAGCAGAGGTCAGCTAAGTGGTTAAGACAGTCAAACAGTTCAGAATGTACCCAACACTCTAAATGGATTTTTGCATTTCAGTCATCCCTGCTCCATCTTGTTGGCTTTGCCTATGCCCATAGTCTTGGTTCCTAATTCTCTGGTCCCACACTTGTCTTATTTGAGGCAGTATTACCTAAACAATACAGAGACACAAGGCTAGGTGCAAGCAAGCCTGAGAAATGACTTACTGTATAGTTTCCTTATCTCTTCAAAACAGAGACTCAGTTTTCTTCTATATAGGATGGAAAATAGTGGTCATCATATTAAGTCAGTGTTTGATTAATGCAAAGAGCAGTTTAGCACCTTTTAATAACCACAAATACAAAGAGACAGGGGTTTGGCCTCAAACATCATGGAGTTCAAATTAAACAATACCTGAAAATGGCTAGCCTGGTTTTTTTCCATGCAGCAAGTACTCCAGCATTGCTATGCAGTAGAGCTATTACTGCTGTTATTAGTATTATTTTGGATCCCCTGAGGATGTTTATTCTGCTCTCATATAGCAGATTGTTGCAGATGTTTCATAAAAATTCACTCACACTTTCCCAAGCAGAGAACAGGTTTTACTTTTGCTCTGTTATTGTTGGCTTCTCTGCAGATACTGGACTGTATGCAACTTACCTTCCAATCCATCCAACACTTCTTCCTGCTTTCTTTGTCACTATTCTCCATTTTCATTCTCCCAGGCTATTAATAGAAGTCCTTCTATTTATCTCCAAAAGACTTCAAATCAGTTGGCAAATATCATTCACTTCCCAAGAAAGTCTTTGCATCTCTGTATTCCCACTGCATGCTGGTCTTTTCTTTATAACCTGATGGTGGTGCTTCTCAGGGGTTACCAATGCATCCTGGCACCAGCAGTTTTGCTGTGTTTTATGGATGTTAGCGTCCTCTATCAATGCTGGTCTGTGTTTTCCCTTGAGCTGTTGATTTCATTTCGGAAGTACATCCCATATATTCAATTAGGAACACTTAAAAAATCCCTTCTTTCTGCTGGTTTATGGTCCCATCTGGAGGAAGGGAGTTACTCTGCAGAATAAATTGAGTATGAAATTTGGCTATGCAATAAGAATTCACTTCCGTTAAGGCAAAGAGAAGAAATGCAGAAAATTCAAATCATGCATAGAATAAATGCTTTATCTTTAAGAAACATATAAATAGACATCAAACACCATAGAAACATAGAGGGTTTCCCCTCCTTTCTTAAGAAACAAATTTGTGTGCAATTTCAGAGCAAAAACTCTGCAAGGAAAGATTGTGCATGTCCAATGCTGATAAGACTGCCCAAATATAAATTTTATGATGCATTTCCTTTACAATTCCATCTTTATACCAGCACAATCAGAGAAAGGAAAATCAAGTTTGAAAGCCTTTGGAGAGTCAAGGGCAGGCACCTGAGGAAAGCAAGGAAGAACTGAGAACCTGATACTGTAGCTAATGTGGGATATTTTTGCTAAGGCTGCACTCCTTAAAGGAAGGTACTTACTCTAAATCTGTTTTTCCTTCTTCATCTGCAGGACTGTCCTTTCTGCAAGCACTTGTCAGTGACAAAAAAGAAAATGCATGTCAGGAAGTGAGAAGGAGGAAGCAATAGGGAAGTTTTCAAGCTTCCATAGTGAGCCAAGAAATCCATGGTGAAAAGCCTTGTCTCATCTGGATCTAAGGAATGCAGTTAATCTTTACTTAATCAGCATTCCCAGTTGACCTGACCACAGATAGCAAGTCACAGGTTAAAGAATGAGGAGTTTCCTGATAGAACCCTCATAGTAGGACAGTTCACCACACATACAGAAAACTTCCCTTTCAAAAGTCTTTCAGGAGGACATTGGTAGTATTTCACATTTTTTGGAACATATTTCCCAAATCATGGCATGGGCAAATAATGTCTATGCCTTGTTAAATTTGAGAATGACTTATTAAAAAAAGAAAAATCCAATTTATTTCAGGACATTTAAGAGTCTTCAGTATATTCACCAGTGTCGTGAGCATCTAGGAGAGGAATGCTGTATGTCAGAGTAGTTTTGTTTTGTAGTAAACAGCTCACAGGTCTGTGATTCTTTGGAAAGTACCCAAGGACATAAAGGCACAGTGCTCCAGGAATGCTCCACACAGGCTGGTTTGGAAAGGGGTCACGTGGGCATTCCATCAAGGACGCGCTGTACTAATGTGTGCCGGCTTAGTGCACTGTACCTACCTAGGGGCAGTGGTGCCCTGTCTGTGACAAGTGACAGAACTTCTGCTGTGTCTGTCTGGGCCGAGGATTCTTTGAAACTTTCTGCCTCACACATCTGTGCTTTCTAATTTTAGAAGCCAGTGTTTATTTGCAGGAAATATTGAATCCCTCTTCCCAGCCTAGGTTTATTCTGCTGGCAAGAGCTCTCAGGGTTTCATTTTTATCAGTACCTCTTTAAACCTGATTGTGTTTAACTTCTCCCGGTTTCATTATTCCTAAGAGCCACCATGGGTACTTTGCATTTCACACTTCCCTCTCTTTCTTTAAAGCCTGTGCCTGTCTTCCTTGGTTGGTTTGAGGACAGTGAATTTCCTCTTTTTCATCCTGATCGACTAGCATCACTGGAATGAGCAAGGAGGGGCCAGTCAGAACTTGCTGCTGCGAAGTAGGGATGCTACTCTAGATGATGATTCTGTGCTTAGGTTTAGTTAAAAAGTACTGTTTTCTGTTAACAACAAAAAAAAACAAACTAGGAGAAATTCAACAAATGAAGTTAGACACCTAAAATACAGGCTCAAGTACTAGTTTCATCATGTGAGAAGAAGATTGTTGTTTTCGGGAGAAAACAGAAAGCAGAGGTGGATTAACCTGTAGCAAATAGCAAAGCAAGTGATTCTAAACATACTCAACTCGACAGATGCCATGGATAAGTACTGTATAGTACCTGGATGTTATGTGAAATCTCACCTCCAAGATTGTCTAAAGCATTCTGCATTCAGTATCCCATACATCTTAAAATATATTCAGAAAATTACATATATATGTACACTTTAGTGTGTGTGTGTGTGTGTACATGTATCTCTCTCGATGTGCAGTGCATATAAACATGAGAGAAGAGATCTAGATGGGGGGCTACAGTTATAGTCATTCATGCATTGGAAGTCCAGCTTGAGCGTGACAATTGGAGCCTGCTGCCATGCTGCGTTCAGTGCACCCCTTTTACTAGGTGGGTTCTAGGAAGTTCTGTAAAATTTTATGGGATGTGCATCTGACTGTACAAGTAACTAGAAAGCACATGTTTTAAATTGTAACAGTGGGTGCAGTTGTGCCTTGCTGAATATCAGGGCAGGGCTTACAATTAGGGGGTGTGAGGAAACAGAAATAGTCATCATTTTTCACAGGGAAAAGGAAAACCGGAGCCTGGACCATCCTCTTAACCTTCAATCAGCAGCATTGGCATTGAAGCTGAGGAAAATGGACATTACTTGAGTATTCTTTCCACCAAGATACAAAAGAATGATATGAGGTGATTACCTGATATGACTTAGCTGCAGGTCATTTATTTTGTAAGGATCAGAAACCATCCATAAGCATTAATTGATCAAGGCAAATAACATGACATGGAAATCCATGAACTGAATCCATCATTTCTTTTGAGGGTCAGATTTTAGTGTTTGATTGTGCTAGTCCCCCAGGTGGTACTTTATCGTGGTTACCTCCTCCTCTGTGATCATGTCTTTCAATAGCTGTTCTAGACACAGCAGCTCAGCATATGAATTATGATTTGAAAACATTGGAGGGGCTAGACTGGGCCATGTGGCTAACAGCTTATTTTCTGCTATGTTGCAAAATAACCGGGATGTGCTCAGAGCTGCAAGGTTCATCTGACTTCAGATCTCCCGTTAACTCCTTCAGTCTTGGCACCAGTGGCAAAGCCCGAGGAGGTTCCACCACAACCTCTATGCCCTTGCAGGAGCAGGTGAAGCATTGTGATGCCATTTGGCTTCCCATCCTATCCAGCAGTTATTGCTATGATGAGTGGGGGTGTGCTGTGCCGCAGCGTTCACTCTAGTCCTCTGCAGAGTTCTGCAGGCAGCCTTGACTTTGGCCGCAAAGGACAACTCAGTAAAGCGTCTGAGAGTTTGTGAGTCTACATTGCTTTTAGCAATGGGTGGTCCTAGTCTAAACACTCCATAGGACACTCGAGGTAGCAGGCTTCTGTGTCTCTGCGATCCTCTGGCTTTGTTCTGTCTGCTTTGGAATGTTGGGAGGGGTTTCCTTATCTCAGTGGGGGCGGGGGAGAAAGAAAAGGTGAAGAGCAAGGCTTTAACTTATCCTATAGACAACATTAAAGAACAGAATAGGACATTTTGAGCAGGTAGTATCAAAGTTGACTCCTGTTGAGAGTTGTAATTGATGGCTCAGCAGTTGCCTTTGCGGCAGGTGTATCTGGGAATCCTTCTGTAACTTGGACCAATGGATAACGTAGCAGAAGAAAGAATTCAACTATCAAAACATTCATATGTGTCTAGGGCTGAAACTGAAGTTAAGATATCAGGGCAAGTTGGTTCATGAGTAGTTAAAATTATTTTAAAACTTGGGGAAAATACCAACAATTGAAACTACCTAGATTTCTAAAATATACTTAAGAGATCCTAGGATTGAGCAAGTTGCCATAAATATTAGTATAAAGATATTTACTGAAGCATCTCTATGCTAATTGTGTTCTTCTTATTTTTGGAAGTATCCAAAAGGGGTTTTAGAAATTGTACCACAAAGGTGGGTGGTATAGATATGAACTGGAAATGGGGGTCAGGTGGGGGTCACAGCCACATCCCTTAGAAGGATAATGTAGCATCTTGGTGACTCTGTTTCCTCCTCCATAATTAAGTTTTTGTGCTAGACCCTGTTTCATGGCTTCCTTTTGAGGCTAACTTATTCAAACAATAGAATACTTTAGAAAAACATGTGCAATAAATATTCAATAAAATCTAGCCTTTTACTTTGTTTCAGATCAAGACCCTAGATAGACATCATCAAGACTCTGACATTGGTACTGTGTAACATGAGGGCCAGCTTGTTGGGGTTTCTGTCCCGCCCAGTACCCCGCAGCTGGCATGCCCCAAAGAAAGTCACACAGAGATCTCCATAAGTTATAAAACTGATTGGCCCATTAGCTCAGTCTTCTTATTAGCTCTTGTAGCTT
>LOEQ01001767.1:0-14333 GCA_001685075.1 Bramus lutescens
CATTTCTATTAATCTGTGTATTACCATGTGGCTGTGGCTTACTGGCTAAAGTTCTGTCATCTGGTCTCTGGTGGGGCTATATGGCTTCTCTCTAGCTCCTCCTCTTTTCTTCCAGCATTCTATTTAGTTTTCCCCAAATAGCTCTGCTCTCCTATAGCTCTGTTATAGGCCCAAAGTGGTTCCTTTATTAACCAGTGGTAATCACAGCATACAGAGGGGAATCCCATATCATACTGTTACATGTGTGTATATCTTTTCAGGCCTGACCAACTGGTATTGGAAAACCAATTTATGTACTCTCTGTGTTGTGGGGGTAGACTATTTTATTTATTCACTGGGAATGTCATTTTAATTGGCTATGGCTTTCAATAATGGTTTCCATCTGTAGCAAAAAGATATTTCCTTGATGAAAGGTAAAGACTCCACTTATTTGTAGGTACAAGTACAAATATTCATAATGTAATTAGGGATTATGCTGGTAATAAACTGGCATTGTAGATTCTTCTACAAGATCCAAGATTTTATTAGCTCGGGGCAGTTGACTTGGTTTCCAGTACCAGACATGACTTTCCTGTTGTTAATCAAGTCTTAAGATCAACAATTAGAGAACTGTTGGCTACCTCCAAGGTATGCAGGTAACTATTACATTCATGGTTCTAATTCATGGTGGTCATTGTTGTGGTTCATAGATGTCATAACTGGGTAGGACTGTCAGCTGCTTCTCTCCTTTAAATGTTTGTTGGCACCTTCTGGTAACATGAAACCTAGTCCTCATGGAAGAGGTTTTTAGGTCAGTTCCATCTCAGAGACCTCTGGATTTTGTGTTGTAAGTACATGGTATCTTTAGCAATAGAGACTTTTACTTCTTGAAGACAAACAATGATAATAACAATAGCCTGTAAGGTTTTGAAAATCTCTTAGAGAGAGCTAACTCAAAAGAGGGGTGACTGGTATTAGGATCTTCACTATGGTCTATGAATCTTGGGTGTAGCATTGTCAGACCAGATAGGAACATTTTATTTTAACTTTATGTATATTTATACACTGACTTATGTGTATTATAAGCATTTTAGGTAGATAGTTAATAGTATTGTTTCTTATGAATTTTGAAAACCCCATAGTTATTTTTAGGACATTAAAGTAAGCAACAGATTGTTAATGTAGAAAATTCATCACTGTGAAGGCTCATAAATGAATTTTTATAGAAATCAGAAGATTTTAAAATCTGTATTTTTTAAGAAATACTTTATTTGATATTCTACAAAGGATCAGTGGGATAGTCAGTAACTAATTTCTGCCTATCAAAAAGCTAGATTTTTTTGACAGTCAGGTCTATATTGAATTTTAAAGTGGGAAAGCAAAATATATAGGGAATTTCTTTCTTGTGATTTAAAATTGATAGGTAATAAATTTCAAAAGCCTCTCAAGTTGACAAATTGATTTCTTTCCCCACCAGCAGAGGAAGTCCTAGGCCCCTATAATATTTACCAGTTATGCCCAAACTGTTGCACAAAGACTACATGCAGCTAGCAATAGTTATGAGTCTGGCCCAATACAAAATCATAAACTCATTAAAAAACTTTGTGATTAATGCTGACAGTAGAATGCTTATAGGTACGGGCATAGATATTTAGAAGAAAATTGATACTATGTAATTTAGCTAAACAGTAGTAGTAAGGACCACATTATGGCCTCCACAGTATGACAGTAACAGACATGAAATCAAACACAGACACACACACATGCACGCACACACATACACACACATGCACACATATATGCATGCACACACACACACACACACACACACACACACATACACACAGAGAGAGAACAAATGTGGGAAACAGGTTTGTGAAGAAGATGAAAAGTTGATGGCTCTGGAAGACTACCAGAATGGGATCTGATGAGAGTGACAAACATTATCTTCCCCAAGTACCTTTCGATCATTGTTTTATCACAGCAGAGAAGCTTATCATCATAACAACAGCCAGGATATTGATATATAATGAGGTCAAGACAGGCTTAGACTATGATTTAAGACTCGGTTTAATTTAAAACAAACAACAACAAAAGTATATGTATTGTAAATAATCCTGAAATTCTACATTTATGCTCTTTGAAGATTAGAAGTTCAGGATACATTTAGAGTGAGCTGATCTAACAAAAGTTGAACCATCATGATGGCATTGGCATCTTCATTAGAAAAAGAAAAACAACTAGAGTCTGCATGTCCTCACTCTCTCACCATATGCTCTGATTCAAATGGTGCATTTCCACTATGTGTTGGATCACTAGATGCTCACGTGGGGGTCAGGTCTTGAAATAAACATAGATGGAGAAAATAACTCCTTGAAGTTGGGCATATGGGTGGGTAGCCTGGTCCTACTCTCATTGATTTCTTGTTTCTCACCAAAAACTCAGAGTGACCATCTCTCTGATAGCCCTGCTGCCATTCCTACCCTTGCAGAATATCTGAATCCTTAAACCACAAGCCAAATTAATGTTCTTCCTGTTGATTATTTAATTGGCGTGAAGAGAGAGCACTGTGTGCTGTGAAATGGAACTGAAAAAAAAAAGACTGTCACCATATGCAGCTCCTGGATTTTGTTTCAGAGTCTCCAAAATTATCCCTTAATATTACATAAATAAAATTATTTTCTTTATAGAAATATCTCCTATGTATTGATTGGTATAGTTCACATTGTGAAAATGACTATTCAACCAAAAACGCTTTACAGATTGAACACAGTCCCATCAAAATCTCCACAATATTCTTCACTAAAGTAGAAAAAATCCTAAAATTAATAAAAAATCATAAAATATTCAAGGGAGCTAAAGTAATCCTGAGCAGAAAGAACACTAGAAGAATTACCATTCCAGAATTCAAGTTATATTACAGAGGTATAGTAATAAAAACAGCATGGTATTGAAACAAAAACAGACATGAAGCCAAACAGAATAAAACAGAAAATCAAACCATTTGAATTCATGAAACTAGAACCTTTGGATATTTGATGAAGCTGTCAAAAACATACACTGGATAAAAGACAACATCTTTAAGAAATGCTGGGAAAACTGGTTATGGATGAGCTCAGTGCCATCTCTGTCACCCTGTAACAAGTTTAAATCTAAGTGCTTCAAAGGCTTCAGTGTAAAACCTGAAATCACAAACTGACAGAATAATAGATAGGCAATAGCCTAAAAGTTACACATGTAGAAAAAACTCCCACAATAAGACTCCATTTACCTGGGAAATAAGGCCAACAGTTGACAAGTGAGCCTTCACAGAGCTATCAATCAAGAGGAAAAGCAGGAAAAAATCATTGCCAACTATATATCTTATAGATGATTAATATCTAAAATATAAAAAGAACTCAAAAAGCCAAGGAAACATACTTAAAAATGGGCCATGGATATGAACAGAGAGTTCTTAAAAGAAGAACTAAAAATGGCTAAGAAATTGTTCAATATGCTTAGCAATTATGAAATACAAATTAAAATAACTTTGAGATTTCACTTTGTCCCAGTCAGAATGGCTAAGATAGTGAAAATAACTGACAGAAAATGCTACTAAGATGTAGTGAGAAGGGAAACCTTCTCTCACTGATGGTGAGATTGAAAACTGGGGGTGAAATTGAAAACTGGTGGTGCCAGTCTGAAAATCTGTATGGAGAATTCTCAAAATCTGAAAATGAGTCTACTATGTGTGATCCAGCTATATCACTCTTTGGCATAGCCCCGAAGAACAGACTCTTCAACCTGATCTACAGATATTTGCTCAGCCATGTTTACTTCCACTCCCTATAAAAGCTAGGAAATGGAAACAACCTAAGTGTTCTCCAACAGACGATGGAAATGTGACATACAAACAAAACTGAGTACTATTTAGCCGTTAAAACTGAGATCACGACTATTCAGACAAATTTTATAGAAAATATTATATTGAAATAGCCCACACCAAGGAGGAAAAACATCACATGCACTTCCCTAGTTCCAATTCTTTAGGCCATGGCATATAACCATGGAGTAACCACATAACCAGAAAACTAAAAGGTGCCGTTGGAGAGAAGATAGAGGCTTAGTGGGATGGGGTGCTATGAAGAGGGAAAGGGGAAGAGTTTAAGTGGGGAAGGGAGAAGGAGGAAAATTAAGAGGGGGGAGGAGGATATAAATAACACTAAGGATATTTTAAGAAAGCTTTTGGAAACCACACTACTAAGCACTGGGCCAGACTCCTGGAGTCCGGACATAGAGAGGGAGGAGTAAAGGGACTAAAATCATGATGGAGAAACCCAAATAAACAGTTGACCTGAGCTAGGGGGAGCTCGCGGATTCCTGCCTGACAGCTGGGGAACATGCATAAGACTGAATTAGGCCCTCCAAATGCGTGTTACAGTTGTGTGACTTGGCCAGTTTATGGGGACACTAACAGTGGAACCAGTATTTATCCCTAGCACAAGAACTGGCTCTTTGGAGCCCATTTCCTATGGAGGGATACCTTGCTCAGCCTCGATTCAGTGGGAGGGCCTTGATCTTGCCTCAAACGATGAGACAGACTTTGTTACTCCACATGGGAGAGGCCTCACCTTCTCTAAGGAGTTGATGGGTGGTGGTGGGGAGGGAGAAGGTAGGGAGCGCTGGATGATGGGAGGGAGAGGGACTGAGAATTGGTATATAAAATAAGATTGTTTTAAAAATATAAAATAAAAAACAAATGTTACATTTTGTGTATATATGTGCGTATATGTATAGGCATATATATATATATATGTTTGTGTGTATGTATGTATTTTAAATAATGTTAGGCCATGTGAGTTGCAAAGGTTCTCTCAGGAGTCATAGACTAACAAAAACCAGGACCAACACTGGGACAACTCCTTTCAAGTTATTTGTTAGAAGAGCCAACGCCCCCCCCCAAAAAAAATAGGATATTGCCATTTCCCTTGGCTGTATATCAGAATTTGAAGATAGAACTCTATACTGAAAATACCACACATTTAGAACAGGGGTCTTGGGGAAACTACCCTGGAACTGCCCTGGAAGCCTCCTCTTTGAGGACTAGCTCTTATAGAACAAAGAAAGATACAAAAATAAACAAACAGCAGCAACAAAAACAAAAACAAAACAAAACAAACAAACACAAGCCCCACTGCACATGCTTCCAAAGGATAAAAGCCCTACCCAACTGCAAAGTCTACAAACCACAGAAATAACCAGTACAGTATGATATCCTGAAAGGGTGCAATACTGGCACTTATATCTTGGGGTTAACCAACCACGGTCTAATTGGCCTTAAGGCCTTCTCAAACAGGAGTGAATTCAGGCCTGGTACTCTGAACCTAAGCCATTGCCTTGGCTGGTGAGATCGTATGCCCACATTCCTAAACCATTATAATACCTAACTGCAAGCTAAGTGTTTATTGTTATACTCACAAATACATGTAGTCCTCACTCCTCATCATAGAAATTTCTATTTAGTGCAGGTAAAGATGATCACAGAAATCCATAACTGGTCAATATACATAAAATAACTGACCATGGGGTGTCAACTGATACATCTACAACACAACACCCCTTTCTTATGGCTCAGGGAACATAGTGAAACAGGAGGTGGAAAGATTGGTAAGAGTCAAAGTGCCTGGACATCAGCTGTCAGATTTTACCCTTTATATAGGACAGGGAGCTTTTACCTATATAATCCCAACAATATGATTGCTTAAACATGACCTGAAGAAGTTACCACCATTGTCATGCAAACATGGATAGGGAAAAATCTCACAAGGCCCCAACTCTAGGCAAAAAGTGGCAAACAATTAAGAATTATTGAGAGAGTTGGTCTTCCTGAGGTTATACCTTCATATATCCCTAAAATCATAAAGCTATGAGCAACACTAAACGGACTTAGCAGGTTATGTTTATATATTTACATGTATATATGTGCATATGTGTTTGTATGCTTGTGTTTGTAAGAACAATAATTAAATGAAAAGGAGCCATGAGTTTCAGAGGGAGAGGGATTGGGGGGAATGAGAAGAGTTGGAAGGAGGAGAAAATGTGGAGAAATTTTGTAAATACAGCGCTCATATATGAAATTCTTAAAAATACCATAAAAAAGAAAATTGTTTACCTTCAAAATTACCCAGGCAATCCAAAATTGTCTAAAAAGACTCCAGACTTCCATTTCATTTCACTTTTTACTTGGTGTTCAGTCTCACTTTTTTGTTCTAACTTCCAACAATTCATCTGGTACAATTGCACAAATCATATGCTTCAGCAAGCATTCTGTATAGAATCTGATTCAGAGTACTCAGACAATGCTTTCCTCCATCCTACACTTACTTTCACTGATAGTGAAACCACATGCATTTATTAAGAAGTAAAGTGAAGCAAGTATTTATACAAGGACAGTGTGGAAAATCGACACAGACTCTGAAGAAAGTACATCTGCAGATACGAAGTAAACAGGAGTCTTATCAGATACACTATGATTTTACCACCTAGATTTTTGTAGGACTTTGTAAAAAATAAGTTTGTATTACTCAGGGTTCTTCGGAGGAAAATACTGATAGACTCTCTCTCTGTGTGTGTGTGTGTGTGTGTGTGTGTGTGTGTGTGATATCTTGTTGACTGTTTTACTCTTTTGCTCTTTTGGGGGCCCCCACCCAGCTCCCAAATAAAACCACATGGAGTCTTATTATTAACTTGTAAATGCCTGACCATTGCTTGACTTGTATCTAGCCAGTTTTTCTTAAATTATCCCATCATCTTTTGCATCTGGGCTTTTACCTTTCTCTATTTCTGTATATCTTTTCTTTCCTCTGATTCCATGTCTGGCTGTGTGACTGAGTGGCTGGCCCCTTGCATCCTCCTCCCCTGTTCTCTTGCTCCTCTTTCTCTTTATTCTCTTTGCCTGCCAGCCCCTCCTATCCTTTCTCCTGCCTTGCTATTGACTGTTTAGCTCTTTATATAGATCAGTCAGGTGTTTTAGGTAGGCAAAGTGACACAGCTTCACAGAGTTAAACAAATGCAACATAAAAGAACTGTAGCACATGTTTGTATCTTTAAAACAATGTTCTACAGCATAAACAACTGTAACACATCTTAAAATAATATTCCACTACATATGTACATACATGCATACGTACATGCAGAGAGAGAATGTGTGTATTGTGTGTATACATGTTTTACTGTGTGTGTGTGCGTGCGCACATGCGCGTGTGTGTAATGCCATCCATTAAATTGGCTTACTTTATATAATATGGTCTTCATAGTTCAACAATGGCTATCTTCACACTGGAGCAGTTAGTACCTGTTAGTTTCTTAATCCCTGATGCTGAATACCTTAGCATCAGGTACCCAGGCAGTGGAAGAAAGCTACTAGTCTTCAGGCCATGTTGGAGCCTATAGAAAGCTGCCTTTTGACATTAACAAAGAAATATAGCAACAGGGTAGATGAATTCACAGAGTAGGTGAACTTTGCTAGTAAGATATGAAGGCGATGAAAAAATAAATCAAAGCTTGAATCTTAATCTCCTTTTATCTGAGGAACCACCAGAAGATACTCCCTACATTCAGGTGCTTCTTCCTGCTTTCAATTGTCTGAGCAAGAGAAATCCCAACAAAGGTCCTGAGAAGCCTGTCTCTTAATTGATTCCCATAATGCTGGCAATCAGAATCAATCACCACAGTGTTGGCAATTACTAACGCATTCTCTTCAGTTTTTGGAAGCAGTCGACTTTCACCAAAGAAATGTGATCAGATCACATGCCGAGCACAGACGATGTCCATTCTAGTCTAAAAGTCCTCAAGTATCCCGTGACATAAGAAGTTGCTTTCTCAGTATCACCCCTTTATCAGTGAGCTAAACTACCAGGTTATGACTTCAGTTTCTAGCTAGAAAAATGTTGCTATTTCCTTATATAGCTTCTCAAGTCTTGCCCAAACATATATGTTCTTAAGATCCTATTTAGTAGTTCACAGTGCATTTTCCTTTTGTGTCCCACTGGATATTCTTGGGCCAATAAATCCTAATTGTATTTCTGTTCCTACCGAGACAGATTATGCAAGCTACACCACTCTATCCAAGTTTCCTTGATATCACTTATTATTTGGGTTCAATTTAAATATCAGGCTTTTGCATGCTTCCCACTCTGCACTTAGAAGAGCTTAAGTTTTCTTACTCACTCACTCCCTGTTCGTCTTATTTCTGAATTCACTGAACCTGTGATGAGTCTCTCTGGTTGCCATTTTAAAACAACTTTAACTCTTTTTATAACTTTACAGGTTATAAAATATATAAGTTTATATTCTACTGTTTTAAAACAATGTTCCATTTAAAAGATAATATGAATCACTAGTAAATCAAGTCCAGAATTGCTAATAGACCATAAAAAGTATTTGTTCATATAATTACCCTTTGCTTTCATACTTTAGCCTTTATCTGAGAATAGTGTTTATGTCCTTATACTGCAATCAGTTTATTTTTGAACTTTAAAATAAGCCCTAAATGACTTAAACATGTGGTCACTCAAATAAGCATAACCTTCCCTGACTGTTGATGTCAGGGCATATTAACTGGTCTCCCTGAACATCTCCAGACCACTCACAGCATATTTTAATAAATTAAAGTTAGTGTAAGCATTTATAGTTTAAATAGCAGACAGATTGGGAAGATAATAAATTAGTTGTAATTTCTTTTTACAGCTGCACATTCTCTCAAAGAAAAGGTAGTGGAGTACAAGAATCACTTTTCATTTTTACACAATAGAAATAGAAGAAACTAGAAATAAGAAGGAAGGTGGTAGAATCTCCCAACATCTATGCTGCCCCAGGATTCAGTAATCAGTTAGTGTTGGGGGTGATAAATCTAGTACCTCATCTCCAAGTGGAGCAGAATGGAGCATACAGAAGGAATTGGATGGTAAGGATTTGTCTGACGTGGTCAATTCTCTTCAGTAAAATATCTGGAATGTAATGAGGTCATCTGAGCTTTAGGTTGAACATAAAAATGAGAGGTCTGAGTGTTTCACATGGTAGTATCGAGCACTGCACAGTAGAAAGTAACACAAAATCTAAAGTTAAGAGACCTGAGTTCAAGTCTTGACTCTGTTTCTCAGGATTACTATTTAGAAAGCTGTTCTTGTTTGTTTTAGGGTAGTATTATGTCATTTTGGCATAAGCTACAATCATCAGAGAGAAGGCAAACACAATTGAGGAAATGCCTCAGTAAATCTGGGTATAGAAACCTCTGTAAGGCATTTTTTTAATTAGTGACTAATAAGATGGCCCAGTACATTGTGGGTGGTACTACACCTGGGCAAGCAGTCCTGAGTTTTGTAAGAAAGCAGGCTGAGAAAGACACAAGGACCACGCTAGTAAGGAACAGTCCTTGATGGTCTCTGCCTCAGTTTCTGCACCCAGGTTAGTGAATTATTTAAATTTCTGTCTTGGTTTCCCTCAATGGACTGTGGTTCAACAGATGGAAGCCAAATAAAATGTTTCCTCCCAGTTGCTTTTGGTCATGGTGTTTCCCCACAGCAGTAGAAAAGGAACAAAAAACCACACCATAACTCAGAAAAGTGGGGATATATTTGACTTATACTTTGAGGTTTAAATTCATTATTCAGGGGAAAAAAACTCAGAACAGAAACCTTAAAGCAAAAACTGAGGCATAGACCATGAAAGAAAGATGATTATTGACTTGTTCTCTGATTCTTATACTAAAGACCCATCTACCTAGAGACAGTACCACCTACAGTGGACAGGGCCCTCTAACATCAATCATCAATCTGGGCAATCCTTCACAGACATTGAAACAGCCCAATATGATTGGGGGTAATGTTTGCATTGAGTTCCCTTTTCTCATGTGACTCTAGAGAGGTTATTCTCTTTAATAGAGTTTTTCATGTGGTGGTAACCCCCAACCATAAAATTATTTTCATTGCTACTTCATACATGTAATTTCTATATGCTATGAATTATAATGTAAATATTTATATTTTCGGGGTCGTTCAAACCCTAAATGTGTCATAAGCCAGGGCTTGAAAACCACTGATCTAGATTTGTGTCAAACTGGCAAATACTCACCAGCACGATAACCTTGGGCAACTGTTTAACATTTCTAAACTGTCCAGCAAATCATAATATTAATATAATAATAATCCTACAAACATGTAGTAATGCTAACTCATAGGATGTGTTATTAAATTCTATATACTAAGCTCTCATAACACGTAAGAACAACAGACCAGGGATCTAGAAGCATGATATATATTATTTATAATTAACAAGTTGATTCTCTCACACTCTGTGAGCTTTCTCCTTACTTGAGTTATTGTTTCCTTTAATGTACAGAAGCTTTTAAGTTTTATGAGGTCCCATTTATCAGTGGTTGCCATTCACTGTTGAATAAGTGGAGTCCTATTTAGAAAGGTCTTCTTTACACCTGTACCCTACAGGGTGTTGCTCATGTTTTCTTCTAGTAGTTTGAACACTTCAAGTTTTATATAGAGTTCTTCAGTGCATTTAGAATTTACTTTTATGGAGTATGATTAAATACTGACTAACTTGATTCTTCTACATGTTAACATCCAGCTTTCCCAGTACCATCTGTGGAAAACAGAGTATTTTCTTCAGTGAATATGCTGTTGTTGCTGCTGTTTTTTTATCTTTTCATAGGTTAGATGGTTGTCTTTACATTTATTTATATTGTGTCATCTATCTCTTTTTATTTTTCTTTTCTCTTTTTCTGTCCTTCCAGTCTTTCTCTCTTTTTTCTTCTTTTCCCATTAGAAGGGGTCTCGTGTATTCCAAAGCTCATAACCCTCCTACTTTAGCCTCCTTGTGTCAACTAGGAAGTCTGCAGTAAATAAGAACATATATAAACTATAATGAAATGATAAATACATTTTATTACATTTTTAAGTAATAAAAATATGAAGAACAAGTGTCCTTATGGAGTGATTGAGCATCCTTCAGGTATATACCCAAGAGTGGTAGAGCTGGGTCTTGAGGTAGACTGATTTGCAAAACTCTGAGAAAACTCCATATTGATTTTCAACGTGGCTGTACAAGTTTGCACTATCATGAGCAGTGGAGGAGTGTTACATTTGCTCCACATCCTTTCCAGCATAAACTGTCATTTAGTGTTTTGGATCTTTGTTGTTCTGACAGCTGTAAGGTGGAATTTCAGAGTTGTTTTGATTTGCATTTTCTTTATGGCTAAAGATGTTGAAAAATTCTTTTTTGTTGTTGTTTTTTATGTTGAACAATTCTCTAAGTGTCTCTCAACTATTTAAGATTCTTCTGTTGAGAATTCTCTGTTTAGATCTGTACCCTATTTTTAAATTGGATTATTTTGGGTTTTTTGATTTCTAATTTCTTCAATTCTTTATAAATTTTGTAGATCAGACCTCTGTCAAATGAGGAGTTGATGAAGATATTTTCCCATTCTGTAGGCTGCAGTTTTGTTTAATGACCGTGTCCTTTGCCTTACAGAAGTTTTTCAGTTTCAGAAGGTCCCATTTATTAATTGTTGATCTCATTGTCTGTGTTACTAGTGTTCTATTCGGGAAGTTGTCTCCTGTGTTAATGTGTTCAAGGCTCTTTCCCACATTCTCTTTAATCAAGTTTAATGTGGTAAGATTTATGTTGAGGTCTTTGATCCATTTGGACTTGAGTTTTATGCATGGAGATAGATATGGATCTATTTACATTCTTCTACATGGTGACATCCAGTTATGCCAGCACCTTTGTCAAAAATTTGGTGTTCATAGGTTTATTGATTTACGATAGGGTCTTCAATTTTATTCCATTCATATACCTGTCTGTTTTTATGCCAATACCATATGTTTTTATTACTATAATTTTGTATTAGATGTGAAGTCAGGGATGATATATCTCTGGAAGTTCCTTTATTATACAGGATTGTTTTAGCTATCCTGGATTTTTGGTTTTTTTTTCCCATACAAAGTTGAGTATTGTTCTACCAAAGTCTGTAAAGAATTGTGTTAGAATTTTGATGGGGATTGCATTGAATCTGTAGATTGCTTTTAGTAAGATGCCCATTTTTACTATGTTAATCCTACCTATTCATGAACATAGAAGATCTTTCCATCTTCTGATATCTTCTCCAATTTGTTTCTTCAAAACCTTGAAGTTCTTATCATATAGGTCTTTCACTTGTTTAAATAACCTTAAGATATTTTATATCATTTGTGGGTATTGTGATGGGTATTGTTTCCCTGATTTCTTTTAAAGTCCATTTATTGTTTGTATATAGGAAGGCTACCAATATTTTTTAGTTAATCTTATATTCATCCATTTTTCTGAAGGTGTTTATCAGTTGTAAGAATTCCCTGGTAGAAGTTTGGGGGTTGATAATATATACTATCATATAATCTACAAATAATGACACCCCAACTTCTTTATTTTCTGCCCCTCATCTGAATAGTGGATAAAGAAAATATAGTACATTTAAACAATAGAGTATTACTTAGGTGTTAAAATTGACATTTAAAAATTTAAAGGCAAATTGATAGAACTTAAAAAAATATTCTGAGTGGGGTAACACAGACCCAGAAAGACAAACATGGCACATATTCACTCATAAGTGGATATTATCTCTAAAGGATAGCCATGTTACAATCTCTCAGAGAGGCTAAGTAACAAGAAGTGTCCAAAGGGAAATGGGGACACCCTTATTTCCCTGGGAAATGGAAACAGAAGAAATTGCCTAGGTAGACTGGGGATTGGCAGGGATGGGAACATGAGGGATTTGGTTGGTAGGGACATTTTGGGTTCAGGAAGAAACCTGAAGCAAGGGACATTCTCGCAAATCTACAAGGCGACCCGAGCTAAGAATCCCAGCAATAGTGCATAGGTAGCCTGAACTGGCCATCTCCTATAATCAGATTGGTAAGTACCCCAATTATCATTAGAGAGTCTTTATCCAGTGACAGATGGAAACAGATGCAGAGATCCACAGTCAAGCACAGGACTAAACTCAGGAAATCCACTGAAGAGAAGAAGAAAGGATTGTGTGAGACAGGGTGTCAAGGTCATTGCAAGGGAACTGGGCTCATAGGAGTTCACAGGCTCTGACTGACAGTTAGAAAGCCTGCATATTACAAACCTAGACCCTTTGTGTTTGTGTGACAGTTGTATAGCTGATATACTTGTGGAACTCATAGTGGTGGGAGCAGGGCCTGCCCCTAATGATTTTTCTGGCTTTCCGGAACCTATTCCTCATACGAGATTGCCTTGTTCAACCTTAATACAAGGGGAGGAGCTTACTTCTTCCTCAACTTTATATGCTATGCTTCCTTGACTTCCACAGGAGGCCTGCCCCTTTCTGAAAAGTAAAAGAGGAGGAGTAGATTGTGTGTGGGAGGGGGCTGGGGAGTGAGAGGGGAGGAGGGGAAACCGAGGTTAGGATGCAAGACAAACCAAAACCTCCTCCTTATCTATTTGGCATTCTCTAGAATTACCTAAAAAAGTGTCAGTTGAGTTATTGTCTTTATCTGGTTGGTCTGCTGCCATGTCTGTAAAGAATTTACTTGATTGTTAACTGATTTAGGAACAACCAACTCTGTGGTGGTAGAAATCCCCAGACCAGTGCTCGTTGGCTATATAAGAAAGCCAGCTGATCCTAAGCGTAAATTATTCAGGGTAACTGCAAGCATCACTCCTCCATGACTCATGCCTCCAAGTTTCTGCCTTAGTCTCTGCTCTGGCCTCCCTCAATGGAGGATTCTGATCTAGAAAGGTAGGCCAAAGAAATCTTTTCCTCTGCATGTGGCTTTTGATCAGCATTTTATCACAGCATCAGGAAATCAAATTAGAGTATACTATCAGTCCAAAACTCTATAAACTCCCGTAACTTCCCACGAAGTTCTCGCGACCACTGGGGTAGTTGTCTTCCTTTTGGTTTGTGTTTCTGGTCTAAAGCTTTGGGCTTGTATCTGCTGGTAACCTTACTGCTGGCAATGTGTCAAGGCATCATAGAATATCACATCATAAGTCATGGAGAACATGTGAGTAATAGCCAACATGGCTTTCAAGAAATAATCCATCTATCACATAGATGAATTAACTTATACTTAAGGTAGAGCCCTGATCATTCTTTCATAGCCCACCTGGTCCCACTTCTTAATACCTCATAATTGGACTTAATTTTAGCCCCTGATTTAGAGGAAAAGAACCATATTCAAATCAACTGAAACTCACAACACTTCGAACAAGTATTGTAAACATTAACGAATCAAAAATACCAAAGATAGCTTTTGCTGGAGAGGATGTGGAGTAAGGGGAACACTCATTCATTGCTGGTG
>LOEQ01001767.1:16048-33692 GCA_001685075.1 Bramus lutescens
GATAGATAGATAGATAGATAGATAGATAGATAGATAGATAGATAGATATAATACACTGCTAAACTGTTCAGCAGTAAATGAAAATTTAGAGGCGAGAAAGATTTACAGCCAGAAGAGTGTGAAGATTCCATTGCAGCTTTATTGTTTTAACACTCCATTTAAGTATTTATCTCCTAGGTTTAATTGTATTATTATTTTTTTTTCATGATTTCAATTATTATAATTTTAAAGTAACACATATTTTAGGTCTATGATAGTTTATAGTTTTATAATGTTCTTATCTTGTAGGTTATCATACATAGGCATTATTAAATTCTTTGCCTCCTAATCCCCCACTGCTGTATCCTGTATGGCTGACTCTCTCTGGCTGATTCCGTCTTTCCCTCAGGAGTTCTCCTCCTACTTTTATATCTTTTATAATCTATATTTTATAATCTATAAAAATATTACTATATTTTCTTTCTGATCCTACAAGATCTCTTTCTCCCCTTTTCTTGCCTCTGGTTTACTTTAAAACAGTCACATACATGTGCATGTGTATTCACATAGAGAGGCACACATTTATACACACATATTTTTGTAAAATTATTATTGGTACATATGGATCTATAAATACAGTCTGCTGAATTTGTGAGGATTAGGGCTGACCACTTAGGACTGGGTAAGCTATGGGGGGATAATCCCTGGAGAAGAAAAATTCTTCTCCTTTAGCCCTTCTAGGGGTAGTGTTTATGGGATTTCCCTACCATGCTGGCTTGCCAACTTATATTGCCCTACTGATACTATATTATACAGGTCTTGTTTAGGTGACCATATTTTTATAATTTCATGGGTACAGCTGCCTGTCGTGACATGATCTCTCAGCAGATGTCCTGTTTCTCTGGCTCAGTTCTTCCAGTTCTTAGGTCTAAAGTATATGGTGTCTTTAGCAATAAGATCTTACCTTCAAGTTCTGGAAGTTTACCAATGGAAGCAGCATATATTTGGAGGGAAATGTTTCGAACTCTTCTGAAGAACAGTTCAAAGGGAGTTTTCTCATTCCAGGCACTGGAGGAGTTTCTGTTAGATAATCTCTGTCTCTTGGGAACATTATCACCCAAAGTGACATAACCTCGTTTAAATCATGTATATATGTACAAATTCATTTATATGTATATTATACTCATATTTTAAGTGAACATAAAACAATGTTTTCCTGTCTTATTTCAAAGTTCCTTGGTGTTCTTTATCTGGCCTCAGCCTCTCTTCTTTACTTTGCCCTCCATTCCTCTTCCTCAGATAAGATACTTCCTGAATTTTCCCATTTATCTTTTCATAGCACCTGTGCCCTACTTTCTCTGGATCTAGAACTCTTCCTGCTGTGACATAAGATATGGCATTTGTAATTCCGAGTTTGACTCATTTTGTTTAACTTAATGATGACTAGTTATATCCACTGTCTTGCAAACATTGTGATCCTATTTTTCTTAGTGGCTGCATGAAATCACTGTATACAAGTACCACATTTTACATATTTTTTATTTGCTGATAAACACCTAAGCTGGTTCAGCATCCTGGCCATTGGGAACAGTGCAGCAACAAACATGGGTGTACAATTATATCTGTGATATGTTGGCATAGAGTTATTCAAGTACATACCAAAGAGAACTATAGCACATTAATGCAGTAGGTCTGTTTTTGGGTTTGCAAATGGCAGGAAATGGAATCTCTAAGCAGTTTTTATTTCCCTAATAGCTAAAGATGCAGGATGCCCTTTGAGACACTGGATGAATGTGGTTCATTTTTTCAAAATTGTCTTTTAGTTATTACCCCATTTACTGGTTGCATAGTTTCTTTTATTTATTCTTTATGAATCTCATATGTGACTACTGTAATTACATATTTTCCCTGCTCTCTTTTTTCCTTCCATATCCTCTGGAATACCCGTATCCCTTCTCAAAATTATGACATCTTCTTATTCTTTATTATTATTAGATATGTACATGCATATAAAATTTGAAATAGAATCTCCTCAGTTCATTTAGTGTTGCTTATATGTATAGGATTTATTATTAGAATGATTTAGTTAAGTTTGTATATATATGAGATTGGAGAACCTATCAGGGGCTCATCCCTGAAGAATTAATCTCCTTCTCTTAGCAGCCACTAATTACCAATAGCCCTTTATTCAGGAATGTGGTATTGTGATGATTTCCCCATCATGTTGGTTTGATAATTCACATTTACTGTTTCAGTTTTTAGAATTATACGTGGGAGTAGATATTATTTATTATATTTTATATATTGGTACATGTATGTATGATGTATGCAGGTATATGCATGCCTATGGAGGCCAAAGGACCACCTTTGCAAATCTCTTCTCAGTTTCTACCAAAAGCTCCATATATCAAACTGAAGGCATTATACTTGTGGAGAAAACATTTTTGACCAGCTGTGCCATCTTGCTGTCGCTCCTTATTTATTCACAATATTAATCTCCTGTCCAATACAAGCAGTGGTCAAATATTTACTTCTTCCATTCCATAGGCGTATGATAATTGAAAGTGATTGTTTGCAGAAAGAAGTGTCAGTTGCTGCCATTGCTGCTGAGGACACAAACTTGCAAGTTGATAGAGTCTTTAGTGGAAGAATCTGCCATATTATTTTGGATTGAAATTTAGTTTTAAAAATTTAATTCCAGTGATCTAATCTACTGCCTTGTCCATACAGACATCTTTTCTCTCACCAGCAAATCCCCAAGCCCTATTCTTATTATATTCTTCACTTAGTTATAGTAAAACTAGTAACATGGTAGATACAAACAGATGAAAATTGAAGAAGAGACAGAACTACAAAGATCCATTAATTCCAAGGGAACATGGGTTCCTTTCTTTAAATTTTGTTTGTTTTGTGTTCCTTGTTTGGTTTTTGCTTTCTGTGACAGGGTCTGATGTGTCCCCAAGTTGGCCTCTAACTCACTATGGCATGAAGAATGATCCTGCATTCCCGATGTGCACATCTTCATCTCCCAAGTGCTTGGATTACAGTGGTATGACAGTGTCCTATCTCAAACTCCATGCTAGTATGGCCTGAACATGGTTCATAAGCCATCCTAGCATGCACAGACTTACCATACATGCTCTGCTCTGTGTATACAATTGTCACACACAGGAAGTTCTGGAAAGAGTCCCTCTGTAGATGCAACGCCAGCATGGCAAGTCTTTCTGGTTACACATTTGACACTTTCTAGTAGCTTTGATGGCTTGGGGCTAAAGGTCACCTCACATAAATGAGAAGAAGCAAATAAAGATGGTAGGCACCTAAGAGTTAAGAATGAAGGAGTTTGTAATTGTTGACTCACATAACGGGATAGAGCAACAGTTCTCAGTCCGTGGCTTGAAATCCCTTTGGGTGTCACATTAAGATTCATAATAGTAGCAAAACTACTGTTATGAAAAAGCAACAAAATAATTTAATGTTTTGGGTCACCACTGTATGAGGAATTGTATTAAAGGGTCACAGCATCAGGAAAATTAAGGACTGCTGGGCTAGACGGAAAGGAAGGAATCTAAAAGTCAGATAGAGACAGCAGAAGAACAAGAAAAGTAAAGTCGTGTGAAAAGAGAAGATTTGGAAAAGTCTTCCTCAATTTGCAGTTATTCAGCCATGAGAACACATTTAATACTTCCTTTGCCTTCAATAAATACAATCACAATTAAAAACACATTATCTGTGCATAACACATTGTCAGACTATGTGGTCTCTTCAGCAAGTAGCCAAGCTTAAGTATTTAACTAAATGCTTACAAAAAATGTTAATCCTCTGGCAACAGTGTCTTGGAAATACTATTCTCAAAGTGAAGACAGAAATAAATTATCACAAAGGAAGGTGCAATCCTAACGTCATACTAACATACAAAGATGAGAAACACATTCATAATGCTAGTAATTAAAATGAGATCTAGTGGGTGATCTGCTCTTAATAGAGAGACTAGAAGTAGAAAATAATAACACAAGATGACTAGTTACTTTTGAATTTAAAATAAACAGCAATGTTTGGGTGTGTCATTTATAACTGAATGGAGAACAAAGGTACACTGCCTGCTACAGTTAAGACCAAAATTCTCACCAGGTCACATAATGCGCAAGCTCTCTCTCTCTCTCTCTCTCTCTCTCTCTCTCTCTCTCTCTCTCGCGCGCGCGCGCGCGCGCGTGCGTGCACACACACACACACAAACTCCAAAAGCAAAAACAAACAAATAAACAAACAAAGCCCTCACATTCTATTTACTTGAGCATTAGTATCTTGCATCAAAGCAAGCAAGCATACACTCATAGTTGCCGTCTAAAATTGCCAGTTTGTATTTGATTTAAAGCCACAGGTCGAGTTATCTCGTAGTTCTCATATTGGAAGAAAAAAAACAAAAAAAACTTGGTAAAACAGTGAATATCAAGTGGTTACTGTTTTTTTTAGATGTTTATATTAGTTATAATTACCACACTCTAAATTTTAAATCAAATACTATAACATAAAATCTGTGCAGTTCATTCTCCAGAGCCCAAAATTAAGATTCACCACCAAAGCTATCAAAAGCCATTCAGAAGAGACAACAAAAGTAGGTACCATCATCACCTATCTATAAATAGTCTCTGTCCCCTTTCTTTAACCTAAGCTCAGTTGTATACTACTCTATATGACAGTAGTATGTCTCCAAATGACTTGATAATTGTGTGTCAGGGGGAGAGAGACAGACAGAGACACAGACAGTGAGAGATAGACACAATAGAAAGAGACAGGAGAGAAAGAGGTGCAGTGAGGGAAAGGAGGAGAAGACACACACATACACACAAAGACACACCCACACAGAGACATGCACACAGAGAGAGACAGACAGACATGTACAGACACACACAGAGAGACATGCACAAAGAGAGACACATAGAGACACAGACATACAGACACAGACACACACACACACACACACACACAGTAGGGTAAAAAGAACAACTGGAACAAGAAACCAACCAATCACTGAGCACCCTGACTTTGAACCCAGAGTCAAAGAAACACCCTGTATTTGAGACCTGGGCTAAGGAAAGAAACAACTTTATCCCTGACCACAGGACTAAAGACATGTGCCCTGGTTCTGAAAGTAGTGTCAAAGAAACACACTTTGTCCCTAGAATCAGAGTCACTGAGAAAAGTATGCCCTGGTCTTATGATTAGAGTAAAAAAGCTAAAAAAAAAAATCAGTGAAAGAAACACAGTTTGGCCATGAAGTCAGAGCCAACTCTGCCCCTGAGCAGCTGAACTGACTAATCCCTGAGCAGGGAAAAACTAACCAATGCCCCCCTCCCTGGGAAAACTCTGCCCCCTAAGAAGCCTTATATAAGTCTCCGCACCACTTCAGTTAAAAACTGCCTTTAATCTCTCCCTGGCAGAGGCAGCCACTCTTCTGGATTCCTCCTTTCTAAGTAAATCTCTTTCTCAAAAACGTCTTGGGTGATGACCTTCATTCACAGGTGCAGAGGAGAAGAACCTGGATGGGATGTCCCTTAGGGGACTGAGCTGAAAAACCTTGCTGAGATTCTCCCTAAGGGGCCTCAGCAAGGCAAGGCAGAATAGAAGAACCTGGCTAGGATGCTTATTAAGGAGGGCTAAGCAAGGCCAGCAGTGGGGGAGTAATAACTTTTCACTAGAGCCGGAGGAGATTACTACATTTCTGCGGGGGGCTTCCCTTTAGAACAGTGTTAGCAGAAGACACATCCTAGGCCAGAGAAGAAGCAGATAGCTCTGGTAGGATGCTCCCATAAGGGAACAGAGCAGGGATCAGCTATAGCCACTCTCTGATCTGAGCAGGATCCCTATATCTGGTGGGGAGACCATTCCCCACCATATCCCAGATTTAGGTAGCTTGGTTTCCCAATAGTCAGGACACTTTTCCTCCAAGGCTGAGCTGCCCTACTACAGCCCCAGCCTCTAGAGCTGTCCTATGTGGCTCTGGGTAGCCTGGCTTCCCAACAAGTCAGGATATCCCAACACCACTACTGTACCGCATTCTCCTACATAGACACACACACACACACACACAGAGAGGGAGAGAACACACAGAAAAAGACACATGGACAGATACTCACACAAAGATGCACATACACAAACACACACACACACAGAGAAACAGAAAGGGCAGCAGTGAAACAAAAAGACATGGCAGAGAGAGACATGAACAGAGAAATGTAGAGAGAGACACTGAGGAGAGAAAGACAGACAGAAAACAGCAGAGAGACACAGAGGAGAGGCAGAGAGGAGCAAGACACCGAGAGACAGAGACAAAGAAAAACACACAGACACTGAGGACAGAGAAGTAGAGGGAGGGAGAAGGCAGAGATTAAACAGAGATGGAGAAACATACACAGAGATAGGAACATACAGAGACTGAGACAGAGGCAGAAAAAGTAGAGAACACATATTTTTAGAGTGCAAGTGTGTGCCATGAAATAAAGGGCTTAGTTATATTAAGATTTAATTTATTGGTTACAAGAACTTCATTTGAACTGAATTTCCTTTATTCAATCTGACAACCCTAGTACTTAGGCTGCTCACTGACCTGGCTTTCAATCTGAGTTAAACATTCATATTCCTTCTGGTTTTCACTTAATTTCATTCTAAATTGTCTGTTGCACTGCTCTCCTTTTTTTTTGTTTTATATATCTTTTAGAGTAGTAAGAAAATGGATGCTGTTTCATTTCTCTGAGAACTTGCATTTTAAACTAATTCTTTTTGTCAATGTAAAACCCAAGTCTTTCTCCAAAGGAAGTAAGAGTTTATTAGGAGCTAAATGTGAATGACAATCAATGCTTGGGAAAATGGGTCCAGGTCAACTCTCAAGAGTCTTCTTTCATTGGTACTTATAAAAAAATAATCATAAAGAATAACATTTACCAAGAAGTTGGGCTACAATAGAACATCTAAAAATGTTACATTTATACTAAAACCATACAGACAATTTGACCTTAGCTGAGTAGAACAGTGTGATCTTGGGATGGAATGATCCTATGCTGTGAGTGGAGAGACAAATTTTCTCAGGTGATCTTCAGTCCCTTTTATTAGCCATTTGCTTTCAGGCTCTGTGTCCAGCTTTAACATTATTTGGTAAAGTGGGTGAACTTTTAATTCATCACTCAACATAGAAGACCTGCAGCTTCCACCAACCTTAAATCCAAGAATGCTATCAAATTCCACCTGAGATGTACAGGGGAGGTTTCACAAAGGGAAAGTCGCTTTTCTCAAATAGAGTCTCATTATGTCTACAAAATACTCATATTACATATGAAAAGGTGATAGGTATTTTTTTCTTGGTGTCATTTAATTTCTACAAATATATAAAGTGTGTATTTAAAGCTTTCCAATAGTTTCTTTCAACTATTTTACCTCTGTTAGAATTTATGTGATAGCAAATAGAGAAGTGGCTCTATGAGCAAGTTCTCATAGACTCTGAACCAAAATGGACACCCATTCAAACACCATATTACATTCAAAAGAGCCAAGGCAAAAGGTCACAATGTCTACATTTTACATACAAATATTAAAGCCATATAAAGTAAAGCTACAAAGAAAGAGTTATGCAATTACCCCTCACTCAACTCCAAGACACCTAGCATGGAGATACGAGATGGTTCAGTCTACACCTTATATTTGGAGCCCAGTATGAGAGCCAACAAGTGAACTCCAATGCTGGGTAAAGCACTATGCTGTTAGTCAAACACATGTGAGGACCGTGCCCTAAGAAGGAGGTTAGGAGAGCTACTACTATTGCTGCTGCACACTTAGGCAACAGAGTGAAAGAAAAGAAAGCTTCCTGCAAGAAGGGTATGAAAGGTGGGACAAGACTTTTCCTGGGAGTTCAATATCATAACCAGACCAGAATCTGAAGACTTATGTAGGATGAGGCTCATAGACATCGCCTCTAAGTTGATTTTGGAATCAAACAGAGCCCATTTTAAAAACTTTAGAGTTTACTGTCAGCCCTAGGGATCCAAAGCAATAAGCCAATTACACAGATGACTGATGAGGAAAACATACCAAGGAGACTTAATCGAAGGGGCATGTTAGAAAGAGAAACAGAGTGTAAGTACTGTGAACCTCAAGTCATTTACTAAGCACTGATATGAACTTTAGTTTTAACAGATAAAGAAGTATGCATAAGTAAGCCATCTGGTCACAGCATGGCCTAGTTCATCATTGTCTCAGCCTCAGTGGCTCTCAGAAGTCCTTATTTCTTAAGGGGACACCTCAGTCCTCTAAGATAATTACTTCTGCTCCAGCTTATAGTCTTGCAGTGGTAGAAAATTTCATTTTGGCAGAGGGCGTTATTCCTGTGAGACTCACAGTTGAATAGCATTAGTTTTGATCTTGTTGTTAATCAGTCCTCTTGCAGTTTAAATTCAAGATGAGTGCTAGTTTAGGCTCCTAGGGAGGTGGGCAAGGGCTGCAATGAGAGAGAAAGGAAGGAAGAAACAACGAAAGGAAGTAAAATTGAGGAAAAAATGATTTCAGATGGAATTATTAGGCAAAAACAGATTTAAAATTAAATATCTAGACAGTTTCGGATCTCCTATCACACACACACACACACACACACACACACACACACTTTTCAGAAAAGAACATTATCAGTGTGATAGGCCAACTTTTGATGAAACCATCCTTAGCATGAACCATAGTTTTAATTAAATTGGCAAAGCTAGGAAGAGCTGGCTAATACCAGAACTATAGCAGCAGAAACACTGATAGAGAGTATTAAATAAAATGAATGAATGAAAGAGGACTGCGAATTTGAACCAAAGGATGATTTGGAAACTATTGGCAATGCTGCCTTGGTTTCAATAAGGCAGATGGGCATCCTACAGAAGTTCTGGAGATGATCTGCTTTGTGTTGTGGGTCAGGGCTGCATAAGAGAAACTAGGGTAGGCATCTCCTATCCTAGAATGATGAGGGTAAGACTCAACAATGTCGATGATGCCACCCTGAAATATTGAGAAGTCATTTAATCAAGAATCCAAAACCTCAGGGAAACCTGCATGGGACTAAGCTAGGCCCACTGAATGTGTGGGACAGTTGTGAGGATTGGGCTTTCTGTGGGGCCACTGGCAGTGGGACAAGGATTTATCCTACTGCTTGATCTGGCATCTTGGAACACATTCTCTTTGGAGGGATACCTTTCTCAGCCTAGATATGGGGTGGAGGGTCTTGGTCCTGCCTCAAAGTGATGTGTCAGGTTATGATGGGAGGGGGAGGGAGTGGGAGCAGGGAAGGCTGTGTAGGATGAGAAAAGATTGCATTAAAATAAATAAATAAATTAGAATGCTTCTCTCCCAAGCAAATCCAGGCACCTTCTTATGTCTTCCCCCTCCCTACAAAAAAATCTCTTGTGTGATGTTTGTTGTGCAGTGTGACTGTCTTCTGACTGCTGGAATACTTTTCCCTTCAGATCTGTAATACTTTCAAAAGGGAAAACCAGGGACATTTATGAAAAGAAGACTGAGTCAGCACTTAGGCTCGTGCAGGCCTGAGATAGTGAACTCCACAGGAGCAGGTACAGGGAAGCAACACTGAGGGAGTGGGCCAGAGCCAAGACCTCTGTGGGTCCAGGCATGAGTCTGGGACATCCAAGGGAGTAGGCCTGAGCCAGGACCTCTCTGGGTCTGGGTGTGAGTCTGGGACCTCTGAGGGAGTAGTCCTAAGCCAGAACCTCTGTGGGTCCAGGCAAACTTGAGTCTAGGACCTTCGAGGGAATAGATTGGAGCCAGAGACCTTTGTAAGACCAATCCCAAGCCAGGGACCTTTGCAGAAGTGGATCAAGATCAAGGACATTTACAGAAACAGTACTGAACAAGCAACCTAGGCAGGAGCAGGCCTGAGAAAATGAACTGCACAGAAGCAAGACAAACCCCGGGAGTGTCTAGGGACCACCAGGAACACAGAGTGACCAATGGGGTGACTGGAACCATGGCACTGACTGCACTACAAGGAGCAACCATCTGAGCCTTGGATCCACTGGCACCTGGAAGATTGATCACCAGAGTCACAGACATCCCCAACTACACCAATCAGAGGAAAAGATGGGTAGACAAGGTAAGAACATACACAACATCACAAAGAGCAACAAACTAGTAAAAACTAGTGACCCTACAACAGCAAGATTTGAACAATCAAATATAGATGAAGCAGAAGTAAATAATTTTAGGAGAATATTTGAGGCCTTTGAAAAGAATATGAAAAATACTCTCAAAGAAATGAAGGGAAAGACAAACAAAAAACTGGAAGATATAAAAAAAATCCCTTAAACAAAATCAAGAAAAAGCAATCAAACAAATGAAATAAACTATTCAAGACTTGGAAACTGAAATGGAGACTATAAGAAAAACACAAGCCAACGGAATTATAGAAGCAGAAATCATGAGTAAATGATCAGGAACAAAAATGCAAGCATAAGGAACAGAATACAAATGATGGAAGAGAGAATCTCAAGCACTGAGAAAACAATAGAAGAAATAGACTCATTGCTCAAAGAAAACATTAAATCTAACAAAAGCTTAGCACAAAATACCCAGGAAATATGGAACACCATGAAAAGACCAAACCTAAAAATAATAGGTACAAAAGAAGAAGTTCAACTCAAAAGTACAAAAAGTATATCTAACAAAATCATAGAAGAAAACTTTCCCAATCTAAAAAAAGATATGCCTATGAAGATACAAGAAGTTTACAGAGCACCAAATAAACTGGATCAAAAAGAAATTCCCATGCAACATAATAATCAAATCACTAAACATACAGAATAAAGAAAGAATATTGAGAGTTGTAAAGGAAAAAGGTCAAGTAACATATAACGGCAGACTTATCAGAATTATAGCTGACTTCTCATTGGAGACATTGAAAGCCAGACATTCCTCATCAATAGTTATGCAGATATTAAGAGACATCTTAAAAACAAAAATCATCTTAAAAGGGTACATTTTCAAAATAAAAGGAAATATTTTGGATTGACTGATATCCGGTATGATATACACAGAAACGAAAACATTTGGATACATTATTTCATACCCATTGAATCTAGGGATTTAGAAAGACTTCCTGAATGAATATTTGATGTGGGATTCCCCTCTGTATGCTGTGATTATCATTGATTAATAAAGATGTAAGAGTTAGCCAATAAGCAGCTAGAGCTAATAGGCCAAGCAGTGATTTAAATAATACAGTTTCTGTGTGGTTATTTTGGTTCTGGGCTGCCAGAACTAATAAGTGGCTTCCACTTTACTACAAATGTTTTTTGCTTGGAATACACAAATAAGATGCCAGTGATTGTTTCATGGTAAAGTAATGGCTTACTTAGTATATGAAGGTCCCTTGGATCAATCTCCAGCTCCAAAAACCAAACAAACAAACAAATAAAAAACCCTGAAAAGTTTGTCAAGTGCAACAAAAAGTAAAAACCGTTAAATATTTTCATGCTCTCATTCATAAATGACTGTTTCTGCACAAACATCTGTGACTACAAAGACTGCAAAACTAAATTATAGGTATAATTCAGCTGACTTTAAAAGACAAGGATTATCCCAGATAATCCTTTTGGCCCAAAGCAATTACTTGATCCCTTACAGTATACAAAGGAAGGAGAAGAAGATGTTAAGGTGACAGAAATAAGGATGAGACATTCAGTACCTCCATCAAGGGCATCTGTTCAGCAGAAGAGGCCAGAAAACAGGGTAACTGGAGCAGCTGGAAGAGTCAAGTGACGATTTTCCGCTAAAATCTCCAGAAAGGAAAGAAGTGCTTCACACACCTTAGTATTGACCCAGGGCGAAACTTCAGGCTCTCCTGCCTAGAGTACATATGTGCTAAGTCCTTCTACTTCCATTTGTAGGCGTTTGTGATCTTTCTTCATATGGAGACTGTATCTGCTCTACCACTGACTGAATGGAAACACAGCCTCCTCCCTTTATTCTCATGTCTCACTCCTCTCTCTCATATACTACCTCCCTCACCATTGGATTTAGGACCCAAGTAGGAAAATCCTCAAAAGTCTCTCACCCCAAACTACCAGAAACAAGCAAAAGGAGAGAAAGAAACAAAAAGAGGAAGTGAGTGAGTGTATGGAGGGGGGAGGCTTTCTGATTCTTAAGATGCATATTACTTGGAGGACAGCTATCATTTCTAGATAATAATAGGATAATAAATAAGAATACAAATAAGTAAAAAGTAACTTTTAGTGGAAAGACTAACCCTTTGATGTCACATATTATCTACCTGAAAACCGCATTAGTTGAAAAAATTTTAAACTTTCAATAATGTTAAAAGAAGACAGAATGTTAAATAGAAAAATATATTACTAATTTAAGGACTTTGTGTTGCCTCAAGTATGTCTTTTTTTCTCATTGTGAATGAAATGACAATTTGTGATATCAAATTTCTTGCATACATAAAATTAAGCATCTGAACAACACTATGTATGTAGAGATTACATTGAGTAGGACCAAGAATGAAAAAGTTCTTATCTTTCTGGATCATCACCAGTACTGGCATCAGACAAATATAAATGCTTCAGTGTTCTTTCATAACATGGATATTCTACATGGTTACAGAGTGGATGAATCACTAAACAGCCAAGTTTAGGAATTCACACTTCTGTCCAGACAGGGACTGGTCTTGGGAAAAGTCTTGGTAGTCTCATTTGTTATGGTTCCCTTAGGCTTCTGTCTAAACTTCTAGTTTGTTTATTTAGTTTTCTCTTATTATTATCTGTATCTTCTTACTGATAGAATTCTTTCAGACCTACGTTTGATTTCTTGTCTTGGGTATTGTGAAACAAATTTATCATGAAACAGTTCCCCATCACCACTTGGTGGGAATGAAGACACTACTGCATATTTTTAGGAATTTTCTTATTAATGTCCTTGTAGGATTTTATTATGACTTTCCATGTTAGTAATAAATCGCCACCAACCTCCTGTTATCCAAGACTAACATGCAGGAGTAGATTCCCATTACATAAACTTCACAATCCCTCCCCTCCTCCTCTCAGACTCCTCTTGATATGCTGACACCTGCACATGTGCTCCTTCCCAACAATGTTTCACAATTTCAAACTGTGTGTGATAATACCATTGCATTTTACCTTGGCTGAAGGACCTTCAAATCTTCCCACCTGTCCTCTCCACAGTGTCTCTTTCCTATTCTATTTGTTTGAAACAGAGAAAAACCTTTGTTCCTATAAAGCTTTATTACCTCACAAACTCCCGAACCTCCATTTTCTACATGTAGTATTCATAAAATGTCTAACCATAGTTCTAAGGTTTTGTAAAACTTTGAGTGGAATGTATAGTGTTAAAATAAAATTCCAATACATAACTTTCACATATCTGGTGTAAATGAACCTCTACAAAATATCTAAGATAATAATAAAGAGATTAAAATAAAAAGGATATAGATAATATCAAAAGTAAAACAATAATAAAAGAAAATTTGCATTTAATGCTATATTTGAACCATTTATCACGAGGTAGGTAGTTTTCAGAAGAGGAGCAGGAAGACGTCTCCAAGAGATTTGGAGTTCATCATCGTCTGGGAGTGGGATGAATAGGCTGAGTGGCTGGCAATTGTCTCATTTGTCACAGCTGCCCTTAAATGCATGGCTAGACCTTTAATCAGACCACCCAAAATAAAACATCCCCACAGACTGCTTCCACCTCAGTGTTTTCTGAGACCTCATACTTCCCGTCATCAGTTACCAAGTCAGAAGATCAGCCTTCCACCCACAGAGGGACACACCATTTTTCAACTGAAAACAATCAACCTCCACTTCCTCTATCCATTAACCAATGGCTTTGTCTTCCTCAAGTCCAAGTTGATAGGTGATAGCAAGAAAAGAAGAAACAGAAGAAAGGCATCTCTGGAAAACTCTGCGTGTGGTTTGTTTCATTTCTGTAATAAACGAACAGTACAAGTGTTCAACGAAGAAAATCAATCAGTGCTTTAAAACCCAGAATTAGCTTTTTGTAAAGAACAATGCAGAGTCTAGTAGCTTTACACTAGCAAATGGCCCCAAATGTGAAGCTTGTTACCAGGGACTTTCCCTGTAGTCAAGCTGATGAGCAGACAGTGGACCTGCATGCATTGCTACATGGTATACAAGCCTTAGAGGAAAACTGAGCAGGACGGCCCTTACAGGAAGACATACAGGAGCACTGCAAACTTTGTTGATGACCCAGAATGGGTTGGCAAAAAAAAAGTTGTTAAATATCGAAGAGCTCCCTGCTCTACTATGACCAAAGCAACCTTTCCTGAGTAGCAGAAGATACAGAAACTTTTGCAAGGTTTTGTGTTTGCAATGGTCCTCTAAGACACAAGACTTTTTAAAAAAACTTTTAAATTGTTACTTTCAATTACTCTGCTCCATAAATCATACTTTACTTGAAAAATTATTCTCCCCTGCAGGTGCAAAATCTCTTGCATGGAATATATATTTCCAACTCTAGTTTTTCATATTAAAATGTCTAAGCGTTTCAGCTGAAAGAGGATCTCTCGTCTATATGCACTTTTGCAAAGTAAAAAAAAACTTATTATTTAGAATATTTTTAAATAATTTAAAGTGTTAAAATTGCAAAAGTCTTTTTATTTTATTCTAGGGAAGAACTAATTGCAAATGTATTTAATCATAAAGAGAAGCATTAAAAATGATTCTTTTCCATGTCAAGCTATTACACCAAGTGCAGAATTTAGAAACTGCATCTTTTACCTTGAGTTCAAATCAACTCGTTTGCATAGTTTCAATGTTTCTTTTCATGGACAAACTCCTACTGTTTTCTTTCAAGTACTACTTTCTTAGAGGTTCTGGATTTTTGATGTTCTTTTGGGGTTTCATGATAGTATTCACCCTGTCCTGAGATAGAAGATGCCCTTTGACAAGGAAAATCTGCTTTATTTACATGAATGGATATAGAAAGAGGTCTTCACAATATAAAGGATAAAAAGAAAATATTCATTCAAAATTCATAACAATGTCAATCTAAAACTTTCCCATATATTTGAGTGGAGCCAATAATTTCTTTCCCCTATATTATCCAAAGTAGATTAAAATGGTGCATACTAGATGCTGGCCAACCTATTAAGAGTCAAGTCGTCTTCTACATTCCATGTGCCTGTGTCATGTTTTAAACAGTATGTTGGATGGGGGAGGGATTTCTTATAGCCCTGACTATCAGGAAACTTAGTCCGATATTTCAATGTTTGGATGAAAACAAATGAAAATATAGTATGGAGTTTAATAGGAAATATGTAAATTTCTCCAATACTGACAGTGGATAAGGGATTATTTTTTTCTCATCAAGTTACTCAAATTGGCCATTGAAGGGAATATTCCGGAATTATGAATCTCTAAACATAGAAAAAGAGGATTAAAGAGACACAAATAGGAAAGATTATTTACTTCAAATTATATGAGCATTTCACATTGCATTTCTATTGGATGGTACTGAATTAAGGAAACACTATATTTTATTACTGAGGACAGTGGAAAAAATTAAAACAAAACAAAACCATTAAAACAAAAAAAATTCTCTTTAAAAAAATTGGGTGTACTTGGATTTGGCCTAGAAGTCCTCTAAACAAGTTTCATGGAAGAATTCTAAAAATGCTGGTAAATTATGACATTGGCATCCCACACATGTTTTTCATCTCACAGGACAATCTGTAGTCACCTT
The DNA here is from genome assembly GCA_001685075.1 of Bramus lutescens. NCBI lineage: Eukaryota > Metazoa > Chordata > Mammalia > Rodentia > Cricetidae > Bramus > Bramus lutescens. The sequence goes on from LOEQ01001767.1 coordinate 31,790, forward strand.
TGGCCAGCTTTCATTGTATCAAAGGTTTGTGCCTGTTCCTGCAACAGAGAAGATCAGGACTCAGCCAGCCAAACTAATAAAATATCTATATTCTATCCACACTTCGACAGTCTAGTGCTAAATAAACTTTATGAGACATTCTCCAAAAAACAACATACATGATGCTTCCTGGTTTGGAGAATAGCAAACAGTGTAGTGTGGATGAAATTTTTTCAATGAACTGCATATGCTGACATCAATTGGATAAAAATACTAGTTGTGTGCAAGAGGCAAAAATTGAGCCTAAGTATCACTGAGCACTTATTACACTCCTTGTTTACTTGGCACATTGATTCGTGCATAAGAACAATTCAATACATACTTAGAAATTAAATAAAAAACATGAGTACATTTACATATGGGAATTTTACAAATCAGTTTATCTGAATATATTTGTGGTATAGGAAGTATCAGTTTCTTAAATTTTAGAAGCCAAATGTTTTACTAATCACTACTTAAATCTCGGAAACCTTCATTTTATTTCCATTTAACTGTACTGATCTTTGAAGTGAGAATAAGTGTGAGAGCAATGGGCCATATTCTGGGCAGTTTAGGAAGTCTGAGAATACTGCCTTTTGTTCCAATATGACTATTGAAGAAGTTGATACTATTCTGGTAGATTTCAATGGCTTGTTAGAGAATGTTTCCTATACTCTTATCATCAAAAACATTGCCATGATTTAGAAGGATCTTGCTGTTTTTAAAGTTCTCCCAGGAACCAGAGAGATGGCTGAGCTGTCAAAAGCTCATGCTCAGCTCATGATGAGACGCTCACAACCAATGGCTCCAGCTCCAGGGCATCCAATGTCCTCTTCTGGCCACCACAGGCAATTGCACATGGGTGGCCTACAATCACACATATACATACAACATACACATTGAGAGGGTGCCTGAACTGGCCTTGTCCCGTAGTCAGACTGATGACTATCTTGAATATCATTATAGAAACTTCGTCCAGCGACGGATGGAGATAGAGACAGAGACCCACATGGGAGCACTGGACTCAGTTCACAAGGTCCAGATGAAGAGCAGAAGGAGGGAGAAGATGACCAAAGAAGTCAGGACCGCGAGGGGTTGGTCCACTCACTGAGACAGTGTGCCTGATCTAATGGGGCGCTCACCAAATCCAGCTGGACTGGGACTGAACGAGCATGGGATCAAACTAGACCCTCTGAACGTGGATCCCAATTGAGGCAGACTGAGAAGCTAACAATAATGGCACTGGGATTTGTCTCTATTGCATGTACTGGCTTTTTGGGATCCTATTCTATGTGGGTGCATACCTTACTAAGCCTGGATGGAAAAGGGAGGGCCTTGGACTTCCCACAGGGCAGGGTATTCCGCCCTCTCTTAGGATTGGAGGGAGAGGAGGGAGCGTGAGGGGGGAGCAAGAGGGAAGTGGGAGGAGAGGAGGAAGAGGAAATTTTGGTTGGTATTAATTATAAAGTAATAAAAAATCAGAAAAAAAGAAAAAGGGTTACTAAAAAATAAATAAATAAAAAGGAAAGAAAAGAAACTAAAACTAAAACTAATTCTTACAATAGCAGATTTCTTTTGGGAGATAAATCATTGGTATACCTTTCTATTTTCTAGAACACTTTCTTTGTCTACAGACCATGTATGTATTATTAATTTCTCTAGTGTCTTTGACTGACTTAAAAAGTGAAGTACTGTTTTCTTTTTCTTTTTTTCAGAAATTAAAGTCCTTTCCCAGTTTTATTTTATTTTATTTATTTATTTCTTCCTTTCTTTCTTTATTTATTAAAAATTACCACCTCCTCTCCTCCTCCCATTTCCTTCCCAGTCCCCCCTCCCTCTCCCCCTCCCTCTCCAATCCTAAGAGCAGTCAGGGTTCCCTGCCCTG
>LOEQ01001767.1:33864-67523 GCA_001685075.1 Bramus lutescens
GTCCCAGTCCAGCTGGCCTTGGTGAGCTCCCATTAGTTCTGCACCATCGTCTCAGTGGGTGGGCGCACCCCTAGCGGTCCTGACTTCCTTGCTCATGTTCTCTTTTCTTCTGCTCCTCATTTGGACCTTAGGAGCACTGGACTGAGCTCCCAGTTTTATTTTAAATGTTAGGTCCTGGACTTTGAGTTCTCATGTTAAGAACCTAGTGCTTTCTCTTTCCGTGATGAATCATTTAGGAAGACCACACTGTTATTTTCTGTCCTCTGCACAGCTGCAGTTCTGCAATGGGTCCCCAAACTTACTTATATCCTGAAAAAGAATCAATCAGAATTGATCAAGAAGAAATAAATTCAATAAAACATCACAACCCCAACTCAATGAGGAAAGTAAAATTTGATGATTGTAATCATTGTCTTGATGCTAAATGATAAGTAAAGTTGAGTTTCTGCATTTGTTTGTTTATTTTGTTTATTGGGAAAGGGTAATACGTGTCTATTCTGGCATGCCTGAGGAGATGAGAGAATATTGTTTTGGAAGTTGTTCTCTCCTTCTATCATATGGAGTTTGGAGATTCAACTCCTGTTGTCAGTTTTGGCAGCAAGCCTCTTTACCAGCTGAGCCACCTCACTGGCCCCTATTGAATAGAAGTTTTTAATGTCTTATTTATTTCTAACTGATAGGTGTTTGATGTATGTATTTATGTGCATCACATGCATGTTTGGTGCTTGCAGAGCCTAGGAGACGGTGACAGAGCCTCTAGAACTAGACTTATAGGTGGTTACAAGCTGCTGTGTGGGGCTTGGAGTCAAACTCTGGAAAAGTAGCAAGTGCTCTTAACTGCTCTCTAGCCACCGTTAGATTTTTATATATGATTTTTTTGAATGGGTTTTTGATACTCAAGATTTTTTCAATTGGTTTTTATTCTTTAAAATTTGCATACATATATACAATGTATCTTGATCATATCTAGTCCTCACTCTATTCATCCAGCTTCCTCCAAGACCTTTGTCTCATCTCCCTCCAAACTTCATGTCCTCCTTTTAAAACCATTTTAATTTTATAAATCCCCGGAGTCTGAGTAGTGCTGCCCATGCATACATGAGTAGGAGTCATTCACTGAGGCCTGGAGAATCTACCAGTGGTCACACTCCTAAAAACATGTGCCTCTCCCTAGGCACAGCAGATAACAACTTCCATAGCTTTTCAGCTAAGGGCCTCCAGAGCCCCTACCCTCTGTGCTGGAAATCTTAACTGACTTATCTTGTACAGGTTTTATGCAGGTACTGCAGCTCCTATGAGTTCATATGTGCAATAGCCACATTAAGTGCGAGGTATACAACATCATTTAACATCCTTAGTCTCTCACCATCTTTCTGACTCTTCTTCCGTAATGTTCCCTAAGCCTTGTGGGGCAAGGGTTGGTCTACATTTTCCACCTATGACTGAGCACTCATAGTCCCTTATTTGCAGCTTTGAACAGTTATGAGTCTCTGCATTAATCACTACCCAGGGCAATAAGAAGCTTCTCTGCCCAAGGCTGGGAGCAGCACAAATATATGGCTATAATCATTATTATGTAAATTTGAAGTTATGAGCTTAATGATTATTAGAAATCAAATATCCATGATTAGTTTAAATGCTAGCAGAAGATTTTGAAATATTTTCAATTTAATGGAAAGCAAATGCTTATAAAATAATCACACAGAACGGCTGTCTTGAGTAAGCATTCATCACCGTTTGGAGCTGCAGAGCTGGGTATGCAAATAGCCAGGTGCTGGGAAGAAGGGCTTAGTAAATGCTGTTTCATGAAAGCCAGATGCCAGGCTCTCAGGGAATCTTGACATAAGTAAGAATATTGAAAGAGAAATTTAAACTAATAGATAAAATCATAGATTACATTAAGTAAACGATGAAACAGCCAGAGTTGAAAGTGAGGTTGCCACTAATGCTAAATCATTTTAACTATATTTTTTAAACAATTTTCTGCTCTTTCTGGTAGTTATCAAAGATGATCACAGCAATTTCGCATGAGACATTCAACATTTTCCCCCCACGACATTGATTAAAACTCAATGGCAAATATTGTGAGCTGCCCCCGTGCTCTCCTGAAAGCAGATCATCATTGCGACAAATTACTAAATGTTTCTGCAGAGGCAATAAACCACAATCAGGCACTTGAAGTGAAAGGAGACAGTACTGAGCAGATGATAAGATGCTGAGTACATCCAATGTCACTTTAGGTAGCAATTTGGATGTGCTCACAATATGTACTGGAGGGAACAGCAGTGCTTGAGGGTGGAGAACAGCAGTGTCTACTTAGGGATGGGCACACATGAGCTGGCTCTGGGGTTTAGTCCCAGGAACATCTCAAATCTTCTCCAGCATAAACGACTTCTCAGATAGCGTCAGTCTACTAGATGGTAATGACTGGTACATTCATCAAATAATTATAGAGAGACGGAGAGAAACAGTGAGAAAGAAAGGATGGGAAAGATGAGGTAGAAAGCTACGGAGGCAGAGAGGAAAAGAAAGAAGAGAACGGACAGTGATGATGAAAAAAGCAGAGGGAAGATGGGGGAAGAAAGAGAAGGGAGTGGTGGGAGAGGGGAAAGGAAGAAGAAAAGAGGAAATTAAATAATTAAAAATAAATTCCCTACCACAAATAAAAATACTACTGTCCATCAAAAATTAAAAAACAAAATTTTAAACAAATATAGTATCTGTTGTAAAGAATCAGAAGCCTATCAGTAAATACAGTAATGAACATCAGAATGGGTTATTACCTACTCAATCACTATGGGAGTAAGTGTGTAAACTCTTATCTCAGAGTTCTGTTTTCAAAGATTTATTAGTTGAGGTTTTGTCAACAGTGACATACCATTATTAAAATCAGAAATGGGAATCAGGAAGATACTGTCACCAGAGATAAAGATCAAAACGTCAGTTTCTGATCCTGAAACAAATATTTTTGAGACATACTCTAATTCTAAGCATTAGGTAAGTGCTAATGCCACTTACTCACTAACCACTCAGAAATTACTGATGTAAGTGGAGGGAAAAATGAGGGGATAAAAAGAGAAATAAGAAAAGAAAAGGGCAGATATTTCACTCAATGGTGTGTATGTCTCTAAGTGAAAGTGATCTAAAATACTTCCTATGCCAAAGCTAGGCTGGCTCCTATTATGAACAGAAAGTGTATCTTATTCCGTAGATATCATTTGACAAGGTATTAATGATATCAGTGGTTATTTAAATCCTTGGGTTTTATTATGGTTCACCGACTTTCATTTTGAATATATTGGCTTAATGTTTTATAGTATTATAGTAATAATTTAATCTACATATATAATTACTTCTGAATTAATTCTGTACATTTAATTTTTGTTTATTTCATCTGTATTTATTATGCAGTTTCCAGGATTTGCCTAGTATACAAAGGTGACAGACATCACAGAGTGTAGTAAGCCAATATCTGCAGGCCACTATTTGACTATGTGACTGATGAGATATTTCAGTCCAACTCATTGCAGGGGTGTGTTTATATTTTTCCACTTATAGCAAAATAAGGACATTTTGTTTAGCTGTATATAAGATGGAAAGACACATGAAATAGTAGTGATGTACCTAGTTTCTTTGCATTGTCCTCTCTTTAGTTTTCTTTTCTTTCAGAAGATTTGGTTAAGAACAGCAAAGACTGACCCAGAGGAAAGAAAGACAATCAATTGACAGGTGAGTTGAATAGAATAGATTGCTTCTAAAGCACTTTGCAGAAGCATTCAGCCTGCCCACATGGACTTCAGCTAAAAAGCTTATCAAGTGAACCAAATACGCCTTCCAACATTTCCAAATAGTGCCCTCATTTTAAAAAGATTCAGTTTTTAGGAACTGATTGTGGAAGTTGCAATCGCTTGCGACTCTCCTTAGAATCAGTTTCTGGAACACCGATGGCAGGAATTCCCAAAGACCAAACAGAGCTTTGCTTGAATACTTGTATCTAGCTTCTGCATATTCCTTAAGCTGAGTTTTCTTACTTTCTCTGACATAGGGTCCCAAAGAGTTCCATGAAATCATACAGTGAAATAAAATTCCCCCAAAGCTAGCAGAATCTTCCTGAGATTAATTACTTTAGCAAAAACTCATTGTAAGTTATGGCTAAGAATAAACTTGCATACTCTTTGATGTGAATACAATTGTTAGCAGTGTGCACTCAAAATAGTTTTAGTTAAATTATTTCTATGATTTATACTGAAAAATGCACTTATTGGATCATATTTTATTCATTTGGTACTTTTCCCATGGTAAAGCAAAAATATGAATCACTAGACCCAGTTGTCATATTGACCACACTTGCATCTGCTAGGTACCATTCACTGTCCAATGAATGCGAAACAAAGCAAATAAGTAGACAATGTTTTCATCATTAAAACAGCTCCATAGGATAGAAGACGAATTAAGATTGCTCTTGAATAAGATTCAAAATTTTTTAACTTAAAGTTGCCATGTACCTGTCTGTACAAAAGATTTAACTTTAGAACAGGTGAATGTGGAGGTGGGGGTTAAAAGTAAATTCTACCTGCAAATAATCTAGAAATCTCTGTCAAGAGTTCTAACCCCATGATCATTATTCTAATTTAAAAAATATTAACATGAAAACTGATAGAATTGACTTCTGCCTTTAAAAATATCTTCCTGTCTCACAGGATGGTGATTCTACTATCCAATCAAGGGACATAGTATAGACAAGGGAATTTTGTCAAAGCAGAATACTAGATAATTAGACCCAAATAAAAATGGACTTTGGGAACTATGCAGAGGTCTTTAAAAGTCCTGTAGTTGAGGTCCATGCTTCATGTTTTTGTCATGTTTTTACTGTGTATTTCCTCTTGTCAATGGTACATTTGTAGCTGTGGAGAAGTGAATTCTTTCTGGAAATAGCATTAAGCAGAAAGATCCCCTCATGATATGGTGGATAGCGTGAAGAAAAATTTTGCTTTTAAATCCTTATATTCCTAATGTCTGACACATTATATAATAGATGATAAATTAATAAACTGACATTAAGTGAGAAAGAATAAGAATGATACTTAATTCTTGAACAATCTCTTTTGAGTTAAGAGTGTATGCTCCTACCTTTTTACACAAGTTACTCTATTCTCTGATCTGTGAAGTCAGGGAATCAAGAGATCTGGCTATTCCTACACTTTGATTCTGAGCTACAGGTCAGATAATAGGTGTGAAAACTGTTTTTGAAATCTACCCACATGACAATGGAAAGAGTTACATACTTTTCCCCTTAGGGCCATGTTTGTGCTCTGCATTCTTCTGGTCAAACTTGCTCACTTAATCCAGTGACTGCAGCCAGTCAAACAGAACAAACTACAGTTACTTAGTCCCCAGTGGAACACCATCAGTCACTTTGAAGTTCTTTGACTGAAGCTGGTGGCGTAAACATACCCGTACTTCTTAGGGTTAGAAGGCTTTATTTGACTCACAGTTTTTAAGGTCCTGTTCTTGGGTTTCTGGTTCCATGTACTTGGGATGAACATCATGGCTAGCCCAGAATATGGCTCCGGAGTTACTAACCTCACAGACAACAGAAAGCAAAAAGTGTAGAGGCTTATGGACTAGGTAGAACCTTAAAAAGCATTTCTCCAATGGCTTGTTTCCTATAACAAGGCATGACACCCTAAGGTTATATCATTTTCTCAAAGCACACCACCAGTTACAGAACCAAATATTCAATGTGTAGGCCCATAGGAACATTTCATTAGAACCATAACAAAGCTGTATTAAAACTATGACAGTATAGCTTTAATATATACTCATGTTCTGCTAGTTCAAATATAGACTGTTAGGAACTGCCCAGTACACCAACGCATCTGAATGTTGACAATGTTGACATGAATATTTTACTTCCCTCTAGCTAATCTTAAAACCTTTGACATTTAAGATTCGCTGATATGTAAACCTTGGCAATACTTTGCAAAGTAGTTTTGAGGGCACTGCCATGGAGTTTGCCTGACCGTGTCTGTTGCCTCCTGTCTTGTTCTGAAGTACTCTTCAAGTCTTGGTCTCTGCACATTGTTATGGTTGCAGATTGACCTCCAAGACACTGCCAGTGCTTAGAACGGGCCCTGTGTAACAGGGTTTCAGGTCCTTTCTATACTGATGCAAATATAGTGTACTGACCATACCTGAGAGATGCACAGACACTGGTATTCAAATGTTTGTAGATCTTCATTAAAGATCATAATGCTAACTTTATCAAGAAGACAGTGCCTACCATGGCTGACCTGAACTGTTTTCCTTTTCTGGTTGGGTGATGGTCCTCTTCCATTTGTCCCGTGACTTCTAGACAAAATGAGCTTGTTGGTTTCCTACAGCACTTATTATCTCATCATTAGGCCCTGTGCTTCTTCTCCACCAGGAAGTGTCTTTCTTGTGTTACCCCACTATGTGACATCAATGTTTGATTACATTTTCAGCCCCATCTCATAGAAACAATTTTTTGTTTGTTTGTTTTTTATGTTTTGCATCTTTTAATTTTGAGATTACTTAAAATTATATCATTTCTCCCTTTCCCTTCTGCCCTCAGAAAACTTGGATATATTCCTCATTGCTCTCTTTCAACTTCATGCCTCCTCTTTACATTATTGGTGTCACATGCTTATATGTAAACACATGTATATTCCTAAATATAACTTGATTCATTTATATAATGTTACTTGTATGTATGTTTTCATGCCTCATCATTTGGCACTGAATGACTGATTGGTGTGCTCTTCCTTAAGGAAGATTATTTCCCCCCATTCCACAGCAATTTTTAGTTGTCTGTAGTTGTTTATGTAGGGTTCAGGAATCATGATTTCCCTTACCCCAAACTTCCATTTGCCTTGGCATGTTTTGATGTCCTTGTTTACCTAATATTTAAGCATCCATGCTGTTGAGACTTTATGGGTGTGGCTTCTAGGTCTCACAACAAACTCCCTGGTCCTTTGGATTTTATAATCTTTCTGCCCCCTCTTCTACATTGTTCCCCGAGACTTTGGTGCAGGAATGGTTTTTAGTTTTTAGTTTATTAGTTGATTGGTTATAGTTTTCTCTAATGGTGTGTCTGTGGCAAAGAGAGGTTTCTTTGATTAAGGGTGAGTGGTACACTTAATCTGTGGGTATAAGAACAAATATCTGTAGCAATTGTGTTGGTCTAGTAAAGAGGTTGTTGGAAATTCTCTTCCAAGATTCATGACTTGACTAGCCCTAAGTAACTGGCTAAATTTCCTGTACAAGCCATTGTTTCTCTCTTATTTGATGGGTCTTAAATCCAATTAGACAGCTGTTATCTACTGCCATGGTATGCACTATTAAGATTATCATCATTGGTAACTGTTAGGATTCCTAGGATAGATAGGTTTTGGTTGCTTTTCTCCTTTTGAAGTTTTCAGGGTGTCTTTTGGTATCATGAGGTCTAGTCCTCAGGGAGGAGAAATTTAGGTCAGGACTAGCTCAGGAGCCTCTGAGACCTGTTTCTAAAGTATATGGTGTCTTCAGAAAGAAGGGATTTGCCTTCGACCTCTGAAAAGTTAACTGAGAGTAATAGCTATTGTCTATGTTTTGGGAGCATCTGAACAACACTGATCAACAACTCACAAGCAGGTTTCTTGTATCTGATATTTGGGTATTTTGTTAGTAGTTTTTGACTTTTGGATGGAACACTGGCAACCCAGAGAAGAAAATTTCACTTAAAATATGTATGTATATTTTATACTCAGGTTTACATTATTAGAGTTTTTTCTTTTAAATAAAGTGTTAATAGTATGATTCCTTAAGACTTTTTCAGGTATGCTTACTGTGATTTTACCCTTTTCCCTTCTTGTTCTATATATATTTCCATAACAAGGCTAACTGTATTAGCCTCACTAACTTCCCATTTCCCTAATCAGATCACTTGTACCATACCATTCTCTGATGTGGGATTCCCCTCTGTATGCCGTGAATAAGTTTTATTATCATTGGTTAATAAAGAAGCTGCTTTGGCCCATGGCAGGGCAGAATATAACGAGGTGGGAAATACAAGCAGAGGTTAGAGAAGTAAAGAAGGCAGAGTCAGAGAGATATCATGTAGCCACCAAAGAAGAAAGATGCCAGAACCTTACCTGTAAACTACAGCCTCGTGGCAATACTCAGATTAATAGAAATGGATTAATTTACAAGCTAGCAAGAAATATGTCCAAGCCATCACTCCAACAGTGTTGTAATCAATATCGTTTCTGTGTGATAATTCGGGTCTGGGTGGCCCAGAAATGGAAGTGAAGTATTCCCCCCTACATGGGCAGGGTTTTTTTTTTTTTTACTTTACTGGGTTTCTGTAATTACCCCAGTATAAGTATTCCCATCTGAAGATTTGGAACTGGGAGATTTTGATAAGAAAGAACATGTGACTTTTGTCTTTTTCAGTCTGAGTCATGTCACTTAATATGATTTTTTTCTAGCTTCATCTGTTTATCTGCAAAGATTATGATTTCATTTAACTCTACAGCTAAATAGTATTCCATAGTGTGTATGTACCACAGTTTCATTAATCACTTGTCCACAGAATGACATTCCATTTCCTAGATATTGTAAATAGAGCATCAATGAACATGACTGAGAAAGTATCTAAGGAGAAGAATATGGATTCCTTTGGGAATATGGCAAGGAGAGGCATAGCTGGGTCAGGTGGTGAATTTCATTTTACTTTTTTATAATTCTCCACATAGAATTCTAGAGTGGCTGTACCAGTTTGAAACCCCACCAACAGGAAATGAGAGTTTCCTTTTCCCAATACCTCCTCCAGTACTTTTATCAGTTATTGATCCTTGCTGTTCTGACTTGAGTAAGGTAAAAAACTAAAAATCATTTTGATTTCCATTTTCCTAATTTCTAAGGCTTATAAAATTTTCTGAGATATTACTTTATTTCTTCTATTCAGAAATCTCTGTTAGGGCCCCAGACCCATTTTTTTTTGAATGAGTCAGTTGAGTTTGCTTGTTTGGTTAACTGAGTTTTGTCATTCTTTCTCTTAACAACCTTATTATATTCTGGATATTAATCCTTTGTTGCACACATAGCTACCAATGATTCTCCCCATTCTCTGAGCTTTGTCTTTTCTTAGTTGACTGTTTATCTGTGCAGAAGCTTTTTAGTTTTATGAAGACTCACTTGCCAATTGCTGGCATTAATTTTTGTGTGAATGGAATCCTGTTGACAGGCCTTTCCTATACCTATGTCATGTAGAGTATTGACCATGTTTTCATCTAGAAATTCAGTGTTCATTATTTCAGCCTTTGGTCCTTAATCCATTTGGAGTTAATTTTTGCTTAAGTTGATGAATACAGGTCTAATTTTATTCTTCTATGTCTGGACATCAAGTTTTCCTAGCACCATTTGTTGAAGGTGCTTTCTTTTCTACAGCTTATGTTTTTGGCATCATTGCTAAACATCAGAAATATGAATTAACTGTACCCATGTGTTGGTCTTGGATTTTGTTTCATTTGTCAACCAGAACCATATTGCTTTTATTACTATGGATATATATTAGATAGAGGTTGTAATCTCTCTAGCATTGTTTTTGCTGAAGATTGTTTTGGATATCTGGGATTTTTTGTGATTCCATATGAACCATATGTGGTTCTCTATGTAAAGAATGAGGTGCAGATTTTAATGACACTTCACTGAATCTATGAATAGCTTATAGTAGAGTGGTTATTTTTACAATGTTAGTTTTACCAATCCAAAATAAGCTTGGGATGTCTTTACATTTTCTTTTGCCATTCTCTGGTTCTTTCTTCAGAGGTGTAAGATTTTCATTGTAGAGTAGAGGACTTTCACTTTCTCAGTTAGGTTTATTCCTAGATATTTTTTTCTTTGAAGTCATCTTAAAAAGTGTGTCCATAATATCATTCTCTGTATGTTTGTTGGTATAGAAAGAAAAGCTATTGATTTGTACAAGTTGATTTGGTATCCTGTGTGTTTCTGAATTTGTTTCTAGAAGTTTTCTGGTAGAGTTTCGGGATCACTAATGTATAGTATCATGTCACCTGCAAACAGAGACAGTTTAACTTCATTTTTTCCTGTTTATATCCCTTTAATTTCCTTCTCCTTCTTTATTGTTGCAGCTAACACAACACAGCTACATTTTCTCAGGATATTCTTATATACATTAAGTCTAAGGAATTCTACCTTAGGACACGAATAGAGTAAGGCATATTGAAAGAAAGATCAATTGTTAGCTAGTATTGGAGGTGGGAGAATGCAAGATAATTTTATCTGATGACTAAGAAACAGCTCATAAGAACGTCTCAGCTTTTATAATCTTTTTATAATCTTTCAAGTGAATCATTTGATCTCCAGATAATGTATGCTAATCCATAAGGAAACTGACCAAAGGAGCAGAGAACGCACAAGGATACTTAAGGAATACACAGCTGAGAACACCACCATCGTTAGATAGTGAAGACTGCTTTGTGCTAATCTGCCCTCCTCTCCCAGCCTTACAGGATTAATACTGTCATCTTTTTTTAAACTTTGTGCATCAACTCTGAAATGAGTTAGAAGTCACTGATAAATGATCCATAAAAACATAACCTACCTTGAAGTCAAAAGATTCTAAGGTGGAAGAACAAATTTAAGTAGTGATGGATACTTTGCAGAAATCAGGTGAATTCATGCTTCAGAAATGAAGCAAAACTTCAATATTTTATGTCCTTCAGACTTATCTCCCAGGAGACCAAGTTACCACCTGAGCTGATGTAGGATCTGTTGGCTTCCAGGTTCTTGGGAAAAGATTAACAAGCTTCCCTACATTATTTCATCATCACTTGGGATATTATGTTTTTCTTGCTTTAAACATTGTCTAGTAAGACGGTTCCGTGCGAAGCAGAAAGTTTTAATCATAGAGGAAACTACTAGACACCAGCCCCAGACAGACTGAAATTCCTGGGGATCCCACCTACATCTAACATCAGGAGTGAGGACAGTTTTTGAAAGCAGTTCTTTGAACTTGTGGTGTCTGCCCACTTCTAAAAGTTCAACATCAGGTGGAACTGACACCACCAGATGTCAGAAAATGAAAGTCAAAATTCAATGTCAAGGGTGCTCACAATCTCCTCTTCTGTTTCCTGAGGTACACAACTTAAGGACTGATGATTTGAATTATGCTAATATGTAAATATCTGTAACTTATACCTTCACTGCCATTGTCTGCGTCCACAGCTGTATCTGTATCATCTAGAACAGTGCTGGCACATAGTAGGTGTCCAGGAAGCGTGTGGTGGATTCATTATGTGGCGGCAGCCTTCTAGGGAAGAAAATAGGGACATTTAAATGCTTTGATACTTTTAAACAGTTTCTTTTTGCTCTATAATTTTCACATGTGTATTATACCCTGTTACTTTGGTTACATCTGTAACCAGAAAGAATATGGGATTTTCTCAATGTATTAGGTGTGGATTCTTTTAAATTACAATTTTTAAAATATTTAGTTTTAATTTTAAATTATGGATATGTGTGTGTATATGAGTAAGTACATGTGAGCATAGTTGCCTTGTGGTCGAGAATATGGTGTCAAATCCATGAAACTGGAGCTATAGGCAGTTGTAGCTGCCTGACTTAGGTGATGAGACAAATTTGGGTCCTCTATGAGAGCAACATGCACCCTTAAACCACAGAGCCATCTCTTCAAACCTCAAATCCCCAATATTTGATTATAGTAAATTCTAAACTGATACCTCTACATAAAGATAGACCATGTTTTTAAAGTCTTTAAATATTTTTAGTTTTTCAGAATTTCATACAGTATATTTTAAAGTACATATTTTCATAGTTGCCCTCAGGCACCATATTATTTTTGTTTCATGAACATTTTATTTTTATCTTTTACTAACCTTTATGCAAAGCTCATTGCTGATGAGCAGTGCACGCAGGTGCACACACACACACACACACACACACACAGAATGTAACAAGATTTTTGCAAACTTAATAACATCACTCAGATTTGGGAGTTGTGACTAGGGTCACGGGACACTTCTTCCTTGTGCTGGGCCTTCGCTGGATCCTGCCGTTTCTGAGGTCTAATGCCAGGTCTTCCTCACACCACAGCAAGACTCCTTCTCCCACGGAATCAACAATGCGTTTTCTTAACAAAGGCAGCTCGCGCCCTAAGACCTTTTTTTTTTTTTCTATCAGTCTTGAGAACTCAATTTTCTCCCTCATTACATTCTCCCATGAGCAAAACAGTTATAGCTCCTTGCAAATTCTTTATATTAATTCTCTGCTTGAGCGTTAGGTGAAAGATAGACCCATTGTTACACAAGTCCCCTTTCTTGGTTCAAGATTCTGCTTTATCTTTTCTAACCCAGGGATGATGTGACTCTCCCTGAAGATCCCAAAGGGTCTGTTTACAGAAGTTTCCTGTTTCCTCTTTGAGAGATTTACTGTCCATAATGGTCTTCCTTGCATTCCGGATCAATAAACAGTCCCCTCATATTACAAATGCTCTGTAGTGAGGTATAGGGGGACATACTGACATATTTGGTCCAAGCAAAAGAGACTTTAGTCTTTATTTAGGAAGAAAAATCAAAGATGGTCAATAAATTCCCACTCAGAATCTGTGGATACCTCTGATTCATTGTCGCTTCCCTTGCTCTGACCTTCAGTTAGCTTCCTTAACTATTAGGCTAAGTGCTGTGTCCTTTGCTAGAAACATTTAACTGAACTAATATGCAGAGGTTTTCCTATCTGTAATAAGGATGGGTGAGAATGTCGATAACCCTGTGTCTGTGTTGATGTTACTGATTGCAGTGACATCATGGTCTGGTTTCCTGAGCAGAAAGAGTCAGATACGTTATAATCTTTATTAAATTTTGTCTTTGACAATGTACTGCGCATATATAATACAATCTGAATACTCTAACCTTCTACTCTCTTTATCTTTCTTCTACCCTGTAAACACTTTTCTCACTCTCATGTCCTTTGTTTTTGGTTTTGTGACCCTTTAAGTTTAACCAGTACCTTCTGTGTATGTGGATTTGGAACAGAATGGATCCAACCATGGGTAAATCACTAAAGATTATGAGTGCCCTCCCCTAGGATATACCAGTATCCAAATGTTCAGAAGGCTGTGGTGTGGTCCAGTGAGTTACTACAAAATCTATAATTGACTGTGCTGCTAATCTTACAATTATATCTAATTCTTAGATAGTCCCTTGAAACTTTATATCAAAGATATATATCTACCTATACATTTGAGAGATGACAATCTTGGAACATTTTAGCAGTTCTTCATCCCATGATATCTGCTGGTGATTGGTTCCAGGTTCTCCACCTCCCACTGCATAGCTAACCCATGAATATTCAAGTCCCTGAAAAAAATGACACATTTGTATGGTACTAATTCACATCTTTCTATATGTTTCAGATTACTCAAAAGGCATAGTATAATGTATGTTATGTATAATGTATGTTGTTATATCCATAGTTGTGATTATAGATGGAATAATGACAAGAAAAATGATCTGTACAAGTCCACAAGATGTAGGTATTTAAAATTAATCTGCGATCTGAGGCTGGCTGCAACCATAGATTCAGAATTCAAGGAGATTAGTGTTCAATAATATATTCTTTGAAACTCTTTCTCTCTAAGCTTTGTCTTAGCACTACTTATGAATGTTTGTACTTTCTCATAAATGCCCTAAAAATGTTAAACAAAACCATGAGAGCCATCAATTTGTCAAGGGATTAATTACCTTTCAGAGCAAAACAGGAATAATTTTGGAGTCCTGTAGATCAGACAGAGATATTCATCTTTTATCAACAAAAAACTCATTTTAAAGAACTAATTATGCATGCTGATGTACAATATTTATTTGTCTACTCCTTCATGGGAAAACTTCATTGATTTTGTCACTCATAGGAGCCTGTTTAATAACAGCTCATATATATATATATAGTAATCTGCTCCCAAACTACTGGCATATTCCCTGGTTTATCAGTATCCCCCAAATCATAACAAATTCATACAATCAAGGTTTTTCTAGGCATATTTACACCATCCTTCAACTGTTGTGGTGTGCAGGAATTTCCTCGTGTAGGCCAGTGTGTATGGTTTTAGCAAACCCCAGAGAGAGCATACTGAATAACATTGAATACAAAAGAAGCAGCAGAATAAAATGTGCTTAGTCCAAAGGGGTGGGAGGAATGGAGCCTTTTTCCTTCTCCCCTCTCCTGCCTTTCTCTTCCATTTAGATCCTCAGTTGGTGGGATGGTGCACCCATGGAAGTATGGATTCTCTCCTCTTTTGTGTAACCACATGCCAGATTGATTTCTCTACAAACTTCAGCAAAAGCCTACCCAGAAACAACCAGTTTCTCAACCTGTAAGCAGCCAAGTTCACACTGATCCCAAAATGCTGGTCATTGATGGCTGACACCTCCCCAACCTTGAGCTTAGAGGAGGGTGACTTCCCTACTAACTGTGCAGGATCCTGAACCGCTGGAGATTCTTCACACTTGGCGTGCTCCATGTGCCTCTTCTATTCTGGGCTTCTGAACTCCTACATGGCTTCAGTTTCATCTGTGGCGGTCTTTAATCTTCCTTTTCATCAGATGCAGGATCTTAATCTTGTCACCACTTCCAGCAGAAGCACAAGCTCTTGAAGGGTTTTAGTAATGTGAAAACTTCATTTTAGTCACAAAATGGCTCGTGTTGCATCTTATGCCATTTTGGTCTCAGATTCCTTTCATCTCCTCCCCTCACCCCAGCTGTACTCGGTTTTCACCCTCCTCCTCATTCTGATAAAAAAAAATGGTTCATGATTTCTCAAGAGAAATAGATTATCTCTCTTATATGACATCCATATTCAGCAAATGTCATAAACACAGCACTTGCCAAAGTCAATTTGCTCTTTAGATTATAAGAGCATGTACCAGAGAATGCCCACTTCCACGCACATTTGGACAGCACTAACCAGACTTAGGCAGGGGGAGGGCACATAAAGTTTAGAGGGGGATATTTTGTAGGGGAGGTAAGAGGAAGAGTTCTGGGGTGGGGGGAGTTGGAATGGAAAATGGGACTCCTCTCTGGAAGAAGAATTTCTCCTTCTGCCAGGACAAATTAGTTGCCTGTAGTTCTTTGTGCAGGGGTGGAACTCTGTATATTTTCCCCTTTTGTGTTTAAATGTGCTTTGATATTGCCAATGTTTTAGTCTTGTCAATTTGGCCATTTTTAAGAGAGACTGTTTCACAGCAGACTTTCTAGCATTCTATATCTTACAGTATTTCTCCCCTCTCTTCTAAAGAGTTAACTGAGCCGTAGATGCAGGAGGCTTGATGTAGATGCATCCACTGAGACTGGGCTCTGCATAATCCATTGATCTCTACACTGTATTCAGTTGCGGTTCTCTGTGATGGTCTCCATTTTCTGTAAGTACCTTTGTGTTTCTCTAATGATCTGTTCAATTTTTATTTTCCAAAGCTGCATCCCATATAAGAAATGTTTTTCCTGTTGTGATAATTTCAAGAAAGCTCAGAGACAAGTGTTTACTATTATGGCTTACATTTGTACATCCATTTCTTTGGCTTGAGTTCTTTATTTCTGATGTATTGCACTATTACTTTTATATAGGTTTTATTTTAAGACATGTGAAAATTTTATAAACAAATCTATCAAGAAAGAATAGACTTTATGTTTAGCAATATCTGTGATAAAGCAATTGTTTGTTGTTATTTTTTCATGCTTTCCTTGGAAAAAAGTAATTGTTGAATAATCTAAAAGAAAATAGCACCCAAGTTTATAAGCTAAACCTTGACCAACTGAATGGTAAAATAAAGAAATGCTTCAATTACTTAAATTATAGTTTCAATTGTTTGTTATTTTGAGTTTGTCTAACGGAAAGAGAAAAGGGAAATCAGATTGCACATCATTAGACATTTCTAAAGTGTCTTGATTCACTTTTTTACACTCAACTATATAACCAAACTACTAATAAGACATTTAAAAACTAAAATTTGTAGGATTACATGAATGGTTTTCCTCTTGACAAATTATCTTTTCTCTTCCAATGCATCTATACAAAATACAATCCTTAATCATGAAAGTATAAAAATATGAAGGTGAACAATTGAGATTAAAAATATGATCCTGATATTTTAACTCAAATGCCACCTGGCATTTTAAGAGGAGGTGTTGTTTGTCTGATGGGGAACCTCCTTCAGCCAATGGCCTTTTAGAGTATGAATCAGGTTGGGTGTGGCCTTGGTTACCAAAAAGCACATGGGTCCACCAGCTCTTCTTTTGTTCCCCACTCACCACACCTGGATGTTGGATTCCGTTCCTGTTCCCCACTGTGATCTGTGAGTTTCCCTTTATTAAAGAACCCCTTAGTACACTATTTGGAGCTAACATGGGATTCCTCTATTTGCCTTCCCTCATCTTATGCATTTCCCTTCATCAATTATTCAGTTGATGAGTATCTTCATTCTTCTGCATTGAGAGATCATTATGCTAGCAGTCCAAAATCATACAAAATATAAGCATATCGATACACGAAAAAGAGGCCATTGCATTAGAAGCCATAGTAGTGGAATGTGGCTGAATGGTGAAAGGATTTTAGTGGAGACCACTTAAGCTGCATTGTATATTTTTGGTTGTGAGCCTAGCCTTTAATGGCTGAGCCATCTCTCTAGCCCTTGAGCCATGTTTTAGGAGGAGGTGTTGTTTGGAATACTGGTAAGACTATTCCAGACAAGACATATTGGATAATGTTAGAAAAAAAATCTTAATTCTTTACTAAACTTTGCTAACTTAGACCTTGACTAAATGAAGAAGCATTGGATAAATACTGCCAGTCATTCAGCTCTTAAAAGCAAGGCTAAATTGTTCTTAGGCACAGCCGTCCAATATTTTCCTGTAAGGAGTTTCCACTGCTTCTCACCAAGACTATATTGTTGTGTTGATTGCTGTAAGCTCTACAATTTCTCTTCTTTATGTCCACCATCTCTTTGATGCTCTGGTTCAGAACTTAACCTCATCTGCTAGGCATGCTGCTCGTGAAAACGTTTAGTCTGAACTTCAGCCATTTCCACCTGGGTCTCAAAGTATACCAGAACTCTTTGATCTCTCTGTTCATTTATTTACTGAAAAAAAAATGTGAGCATGTTGCAGAAAAAATTAGCCCAAATTATGCTGAGATAACAAGACAGATCTTGATGAGGTCCTTGCCTTGCTGTCAGCCTAGGATGCTTTACAGTGGGTCTGCACAAATTGGCTACTTTGCAAATGGGCCTGTTGGCTTTATAAACTACAGGAAAGATACTTTGAAAAAATGTTAAGATTTAGGAATCTAAAACATTTCATTTAGAAGGAAAAATTATGAAGTGAAAAATTAAAGGTGCAAGATTGTAAAATAAATCAGAAAATCCCTTCCCATATATTGAATTAGACCTTGAACAGTGAATTGAGAAATAGTACTGAAAATACTTCCTAGGATCTTTACTCATAAACAAAAGCTGACTGGAAAATACCTTTGTTGACAATAAGAGAGTGAATGCATTTATCATTGGTTGCAAAGAGATCCCGGTAAAGAGACAAAGCAATAACTAGCAATATGTAAATCGTGAAAGGAAATGAATGAGTAGAAAACTAAAATACAAGTAGAATTTGTCCTCAATGAGTTATTTAAAAACAGTATTTAAAAGGACATGAATTTGAGGAAGAGAAATGGAGTGGATCTTGGAGGACTTAGGAGGAGGAAGAGAAATCACCATGGTCAAAATACATGTAGGAAATTCTCAAAAATTGATAAAAAATATTTGTTAAAGAAATATGTATGCATAGGCACATGTTTGTAACCATAAATGTGTGTATGTACATATATTCACCAAAATTGCATATATATAATATGTGTCAAGATTTTCATTTAATATTATCAACTAAATTTTTCTTTTACTATATATGCTTCTTGAATCCACATTTTTAAGAGTTAGATCAGGAAGTAGTTTTCTTAGTGGCACAATCCCTGGCAGTTATCAGAGAATTTTTTTTTAAATTAGTATATCTGCCAAATGACAAGTTAGCCTAGTGTTTGCTTTTAGGTGATGACAACATGATAAATGATTTTGGTGAAAATAAATTTCCATATGTTTCTATCTCCAAAGTGACTCTGATTCTCTCTAGAGAGGAATAGAGAGATGTGGAGGGCATGGCAAATTTTAATGAAGCTGTGGCTTTGTCTTTCCTTATTTATTCTGGAAGCTTTGTTTCCTAAATCATAAAATATAAATTGAATTGATATTTACCAATATTCATGTAGGGATTAAATGAAATACATACAATTATCTAAGAATATATTGCAAGCAATTAATGTCTGCTATGATAAGGAGAATCATTTATCTCCCTAATGAGTAATTCAATTCCAAGTGATCAGCCCTAAACATGTATACATGTAAACAACATGTATACATACCAGAGTTGACCTAGAGCTGTGCATGACCATTTGAATACTTGCCTCTTTGTTCTTTTTTGATATTGGTATTTATGAGTTCATCCTTGAGCCAGAACCTCACAAAGAAAGTTACACCCTAGAGCAGAGTTCATGGGAAGCCCACAGAAGCTTTTCTCTATATTGGTGGCAATAATGTTAGAATTAAAAAAAAATGAAGAAAATCTGCAACCTGGAATGAGAGCAGAGATGATGCTGTGCAATGTGTAACCTCTCAGGCCAGCGTGTGCACATCCCTGTTAGGGCACATTCCTGTTAGTGGACACACTGCTAACAAGAGCTTCCAGAGTGTACAGCATTACATTTTTATGGTTTTCATTTTTTTGCACAAATTGCCTAATTAGACAAAAAGACTTAATTGGCAGATTTTATTTTACTGTAAAAGTCAAGCACTTTCAAGAAGGAATATAACATTTTTCCCAGAGACCTTTGCTGAACGAGAATTTCAAAATATGGCAATTACAAAATCTTCCTTGTGAATATTATATAAAAGAGAATTAATGGGGGAATCTGCTCAGAAAACATGAATTCCTCTTAACATAGATTAAATCTGAAGTATTGAAATCTTTAAAGCGATTGAATACATTTTATGCAAGTATCACTCTATGAATGACATACTTGAATTTGTAATAGTCATCCCATTTTAAATATCTACTTTCCACCAGCACTGTACTGTGTGTTCTATGACCAAGGCAGCGTCATTAATGCTATCCAACGTCTATTTGAGTTGCGGAAACCCATTAAGAAATGAAACAAAAGGAGAAGAGCGGATGGAGGCGGAAGTATCAGCTTAATTAGCAATAGAGCTGAATTTTGAGGATTTGGTTATTTGTATTTGAAGGTACATGATTTTCCTAATAAGTCAGAGAATTAAACAGACACAGATGCAGGTAATGTCAAAATACCACAGGACTCTGCATGGGTTTTTGTGAGACCTCCCCTGTAAGGCACTATGTGGAGGCGTGACAGACCATGAGTTCTGATATTAGCTGAGCGCTGAGGGAGAAGGAAGAACGAGTCTACTGGAATACGTCCTTTGCCTCTATTTTAAAATACCCATATGCATAGTTTTCATTCTGACAATGGAAGGTCACTCGAAAGTGTTTTTAAAAATCTACAATTACCACTTGGAGCACTCTCATATGTGAAGAAGCATCAGAACAGGAAAAAAAACTTTATGTAAGTGGAGCTTCTTCCTTGAACTACAGATTCTCTAGGATCTAAAATAAGTTGACCACTCCTCTCCTGGATATTTCCTCACTGTTATCTGTTTGTTCTTATTATTGTTGTTCTTGCTGCTGCTAATGTTGCTGTTGTGATTGTTTTTGCTGCTGCTGTTGTTGTTTGCATTTACCATGGCCATCACTCCTTGCAAACATATCCTAGGATTTCTCTGTGCCTTATATGTCATACAAAAACACTCTTAAACTGGGCGGTGGTGGCACATGCCTTTTATCCCAGCACTTGGGAGGCAGAGGCAGACTGGTCTACAAGAGCTAGTTCCAGGACAGCTTCAAAGCTACAGGAAAACCTTGCCTTGAAAACCAAATCAAAAAAAAATTGCACACTTCAGAGACCTATCCTCATGAACTTTGTCATTGGCTCTTCTTCTAAGACAAGTAAATTGTAGACCATACATTTCACAAAACACCAATAAACTAATATTGATAAGATATAACATTGGCAAAGAGGAAGGGAGGGTATTGTAGGAAAGGTCTTTAAGAAGTTTCCTTGGTAACCTTGCTATAATCCACAGAGCCAGAGAGGCTAGGTAACAAAAATGGCCCAAGGGGAGATGCAAGAATCTCCCTGGAAAGGGAAAATAGAGATCTCCAGGTTGTACTCGGGGCAGGTGGGCTTAGGAACTTGAGAGACTGGGTTGAGGAGGTTCACAAGGAGGGAGATAGTGCTGAGAGAGATGACAGGAAAGGGGGCTTTATGGAATCAGGTGAAAGGCTGATGCAAGTGAAACTTCCACACATCTACAAGCATGGCCCAAGCTAAGACTCTTGGCAGCTGTGGATGCATAGCCTGAACTTGCCATGCCCTGTAAGGACTGATGACTACTCCGGTATTCATAGAAGAGCCTTTATCCAGTAACTGATAAGAGGCAGGTTCAGAGACTCACCACAAACCCTTGGGCCTAAACCGGGCATTGGTGGTGCAAGCCTTTAATCTCGCACTTTGGTGCAGAGGCAAGAGGATTTCTGTGATTCGAGGCCAGTCCAGTCTACAAGAGCTAGTTCCAGACCAGACTTCAAAGCTACAGGGAAACCCTGTCTCTAAAGCAAAAGTAAAACAAACAAACAAACAAACAAACAAAAACAACCAAGCAAGCATTGGGCCTAACTTGGAGAACCCTGTTGAGGAGAGGAGAGAGAGATTGTAGAAACCAGGGGATTCAGGAACATTTTCGGGAAAACCGACAGAAACAGCTAACTTGGCTCATGGGAACTCAAAGAGTGTCAATCAACAACCAGGGAGCCTGCATGAGACCAATCTATGACCTCTGCATATATGTGACAGTTGTGTAGCTTGGTCTATTTTGGGGATTCCTGGCAATGGGCGTATGGATGTCACTAATGCTTTGGCGGACTCTTGGGAACCTATCCCCCATGCTGAATTGCCTTGCCCAGCCCAAATACAGGGGAAGAGGTTTGGTCTGAACAATATTGGAGGAGGGTTGGCTTGAGGGAGGGTGGGAATGAGAAGAGAAGGGAAAGGGAGGAGAAGAGGGAGGGGTGGCTGCGGTGGAAATGTAAAATAGATGCATATTTTAAAGAAGTTTGATCAGGCTGATGGGGAATCTGTTCTGCCCTCAGAAAACGACAAAAAAACTTGTAACGGTAGGCCTGACAAGGTTGGTCATTTGTGGCAATAACTTAGAGAAGGAAAACCTACAGACAAACATGACACCATTCTCAGGCCCTTGGCAGTCTGACAATCAACTACAGTCTAAGATTTTTGTGGTACAATGCGAGATATTTCCATTTTTGTGGTAATCATACATAATATGACTGACTTTTCCCCCTGCTTACTAAAAGAACAGCCACTGTAGCCCTATACTGGTAGAAAAATAACTCAAAAACACACATGTCTTTGCTTCACACACATGCCTTAAATTTATTCACCTGGCATCATTACTACATTGACAAACAGGGCTTTTTGATGCTAAGAGCCTGTCATTCCATGATTCTCTAGATATCAGATCACAGTAAGAAGTGAAATTTCATCCTGTTATCTACTTTAAAGTAAACTCTTTTCCAGTTGCTCTTGCAAATGTTGTCTTGGATGATCTGCAATTTACATAGATAGAAATTTGATGTATTTATAGTTGTTGAGATTTCCTGGAATCACTGATTTCCCATTTATTTTTTTACTGGTTCTAGAGATTTTCGCCTTTATCCTATACCACCATTGTAACTTTCTGAAACTCAAATTAATTTTATTTTCTATCACTCTTTCTCCAGTTCTTGGGAGGTACATTGGTATAGATTTTGCTTAACTTGAGAAAGAGCTGTTGAAACATTGGCTATTTCTCAAGATACCTTACACTGCTAAGGAAGTTTTGAGAGTTTTATTCTTCATTCTAGAACATTTAAGCAGGATTTTATCTGCTGTAAAAAAATGCATTACTCAGCTCTTCAAACATGATGAAGGTAAATGATGATCTCGTGGCTTCTTAGGCTCTTAAAATTCTATTATTTTGATGAGATAATATGAAAGTAACGACACTTAGAGGGTCAAACCTGTTCAATACACTTCTCAAAATCCCATAGCTGCATTGTAAAATGGCAATTCTTTTAAGAATGCTGAAGTCAATTTAAATTCATGCTAAATGGGTAGCCTCAGTGTGAATGAAGGGTGATGAGAACAGTATAGTTGCCCATCGGAGTCGGTTGACCCCTTGTACCTGAGAGGCGCTATCCATTTAGAAAAGCTTTAAACAGGCAATTCTTTCTCTTCGGCTATAGTTGCTAGTTAACCTTTGCAATTAAAAAGAAATTCTTGTCGAGGAGAAATTTTATTATCATGGAGGAAAAAGAGGTCAACAGCCATGGGAAAACTGTATTGGCTGAAAAAGAGTGTTTGAATAGTCAATATGGAGAAAGCTCAGTCTTCTTGCCAGCCCTGAACTGTTGATCTCCAATACTCATTGTTGTATAGTTTCTCTTGTATTGTGAACTGTGGTTTTTCTTTGCTTTGTATCTAAAAGCCACTTATGAATAAGTACATATGACATTTGTTTTTCTGGGTCTGGGTTACCTCAATCAATATAATGTTTTCTAGATCCATCCATTTGCCTGCAAATTTAATGATGTCATTATTTTTTTTTTTTGCTGTGTAGTACTTCATTGTATAAATGTACCACATTTTCCTTATCCATTCTTCAGTTGAGGGAGGCCTGGTATTGGCATAAAAACAGTGCTGTTTTTGACATCTTTTATTTTGCAGGAAAATGGATGGTGCGAGAAAACATCATTTTGAGTAAGGTAACCCAGACCCAGAAAGACAATTATTACATTATTATTCATAAAGTGGTTTTTAAACATAAAGCAAAGAAAACCAGCCAACAAATCACAATCCCAGAGAACCTAGACAACAATGAGTACCCTATAAGAGACATACATAGATATAATCTACTTTGGAAGTAGAAAAAGACAAGATCTCCTGTGTACACTGGGAGCATGGGGACCTTGGAAGAGGGTTGAATGGGAGGAAAGAGGCAGTGAGCGGAGCAGAGAAAAATGTAGAGCTCAATAAAAATCAATAAAAAATAAGAAAAATATAATGAGCCATCCTTTTACTTTTCATTTACCATGAAAAAATGATGAAAAAATATTAGCTAAAATATAATTTTTGAATAATTTACAGATAAACAAACATTTTTCATGTCAAAGTGCCTGAAATAAAAATATAAAGTACATATAATATATATGTTAGAAACAAGAAAAAGAAAATTAAAATGCATCAAAGTGGTAAGTAGGTAAAGGATTCAATATGATACTGCTGATTTGAAGACAAGGGATGAATGTGGGGAAGCTTCTGGAAGCTAGGCCTTCTAATAGGAATATGGCTGTGTCAATACTTTCAGCCCATTTGAAACTTCAATCATTAAAAAAATACAAAATAGATGTTTCTTTAAGCCAAACATTTGCATTAGTTATTACAGTAGCTATAGAAAACTTATAACTGGAGCATAGCTAAATGCATTTTATTATTTTATCTCATTCTATTATTCCAAAGCTAGGATACACTTATTCTAAGGAGATAGCAGTAGGAAAGAAAGAAAGAAAGAAAGAAAGAAAGAAAGAAAGAAAGAAAGAAAGAAAATGTACACATTCTCTCACATTTCTACATAAATTTGAAAGTTCTCTAAATGCTGGATTTGACCAGAAACTATGTGATTCCATCTGAAATTGCCTTTTGTTAATGATAATTTAGCTTAAAAAAAAAGAGTTTATGTCTTCACTGGGCAGGTAGCTGACTATGAAGGAAAATTGAGAAACAAATCTGCTTTCTAAATACTTAGAATCTATTTTAATATTAAATTAAGCCATTATTTTCTGTATAGTTATCTTTTAATTGCACCTTTTGGGATACCTCAGCAGGAGAGACATAATTATAAGGTGTAATATGAGTAATTTCATTTTCCTTTCTATTTATGCAGTGACTAAGAATGGTTGAAAATTGTGTTCTTATTTTGCTGTTATAGTGTTCAGATAGTCTGATATGAATAAGACTGCAAGAATGGTTATGAGCAATTACTTGTTCACACATTGAAGCTTAGGCCTCATTAAAATATAATCATCAAGTTCTATTTTAAACAAGAATGAAAACACACCTATTGTCAATTTACTTCATAAGAAAAAAGAGGCATCTATGTTAGAAAACCTGTATTTGTGCTACTGAATTACAAGTGCCTCTAAATCTACGGATGTTGGTGCCCTACCTGCTACCCATGTCTATATAAAAGTCCAAACTGACAAGACCTAAAACAAAGAAACAGACATATTTGCCTGAATGCAGGCATATATTTTGGAAAACAAAACTCTGTTTTGTTTGCAGCATTGTTGACAAAGGTAATATATAATAAATGTGTCCATTTTATTTGTTGAAGTTAGCCAATATAGCTCATTGCTTGCCAACTTCATGTGGAAAGCTAAATGATCCATCAAAACTGTAATAACATGAAGAAAGATGCCAAATGAATATCTAAGCTTTTCTACATCTTGCTTGTTCAAATAATAGGTTTCATGCTTCCATCGGTTGCTTATAGCAGTGGACAACTTCATAAATATGTAATCAACTATTTTGTGAAATTTAGTAGTTTCAACTGTAGACTTTGTTTTAGTAAACATTGATGACTATGCACATGTGTGGACACAAGCATTCATTTAGTTATTTAAATACATATATGCATATAAACCATTCTATCACAACACAGAAATTCTACAATTAGAGATGAAAAAGTAATTATAGCTTTTTAAGCCAAATGCATTCTAATAGCTAAAATTCTTTTGTTGTAGAATAAGAATGCCACTCACTCATGTGTCCCCATTCTCTTAAAGGAAACACAAGTCTCAAAAATATTGAGAAACGAAATTGTAGATGAAACTTGATAGAACTCTCCTAAAACTTGGGGTGTTTCATGAGCACCCACCTGTTTGTCTACCATAAGAAGTCATCTCTGTTCTTTACCAAAAATGTAAAATGTATTTGGAACTAGGGATGCAGTTCAGTGGGAGAGTATTTGCCTGTTAAGCCTGAGGTCCTGGGCTTGATCCCCAGCATTCTGTCATGTGTATATATGTCATACATACATACATATGCACACGGACATATGCATACATGCACCACACTGAGTATAAACAAATATGCACATATAAGTATAATATATAAGAATGCACAAATTTGCATTTTCCCCAACATAGTGCTTTTATTAATTATTTGGGAAATTCATACAGTGCATCCTGATTACACTTGCTTCCCATTCTTCCCAGCATTCTCCCCACGCCAAAAAAATAAATCAAAGGAAAGAAAAGAAAATGAGATACAATTTGTGTTGCCCATAGACTCACTGGAGAAAGTTTATATTTTCAATATATATGTAATGCTGTTATAACATCAAAATACTTAAGATCAAAATATCTTACACAGTCTCTGTTATATATGAAATGGGTACTTAGAGATAAAAACTAAGGCTTCTAGAAGTTCAAGTTCAACATGCCAGCTTAGCTGTTTATTTAAGGACATTGTATAATGTTTTACCTTATATCTAGGAAGGACTGGCATGTGTTTGATTATATTCTTCAGTGTGTTAATTAACTTTCTGGTGTGTAGTGAGATATTCTACTTTCATGGCCTCAAGAGAAAATGCAGTTGAAAGTCACAAATTTGATAATAAGAGAAGGCAAAGCATTGATATCTATAGACAACCTCTAGACAGTTTGTATAGAATTATCTGAGCCAAAGTGTTCTAGACCCTGTGACTAAGGTTAGTGTTAGAGTACTAGTCTGGTGTGTTGCATTCTATGAGTTCTACAATATTCATCTTCCTTATAGTTGTTACCTTCCATGACATATTTACGTTTTAAACTCTTATGAAATAGAATTGTGCAAGTGAGGATAAGGGGGATTCAGTAAAATGTTAAAAGTTTCTAAGGGCATGAATGGGTTATGCTTGAATTCCTTCATTTCCAAGATTTAAGTTCTCAACTCTCTGTTTCTTAATTCTTTCATCCATTGCATTGTATGGTTGGTAAACCTAAACTCTTATGAATCTATTACTCCAGTCTCCACCAAAAGTTCAAGACAGGTGACCATAAAAATAAAACATAGTCATATTGAACTGCCCTTTTATCTAGTGTCTTCTCTGCACATCCTCTTCTGTGTCTGTTTGTGTGTGTGTGTATGTGTGTGTGTTGCTTTTATTTTTGAGACAACTTGAAATATATAGTTCTTACTATCCAGAAACCTGCAATGTAGCCCACTCTGCCCTAAAACTGGCAATATGGCTGCCTCAACTCTAGAATGCTAAGATTATGGGCATTAATCACCTTATGCAACAGGCTGCTTAGTTTTAGCATTTAATAGAAGATATTCTGTTGTCCTTCATAATTGCTCCCCAAAGTTTTATTTCTAGTCCATGTTTCCATTTTCTTTTTTCAGATTCCTCCCTCTTTTATTTCCAGAAACCACTAAGTAGAATGAAATCAATATATTAATTCAGCAGAAGGAATCATGTATGAAATCAATGGCCATACACAAATCCACAAAGGGAAAATTCTACATTTAGTGACCATTTTCTATATAGTATGGGCTGGAGGATCTATGTTAACTCAAAACTTGCCAATGTGAATTCCATAATTATACATTTAGCTATCATTTATTTTAAATCCTTATTCATCTTCTACAAGTCACTAGAATATATTAACTATTAACTCTTAACTCCAAACTCAAAAGTATCTTGATAATGATTAGTAGAACATCTTGAGAGTTGTTTTTAACAAAACTCAAAAGATAAACAAAGAGAACTTAAATAGTAATGTATTCATGATATAATTTAATAAATAATATACTGTATTATTATAAGTAAGAAACTAAGGACCTAACCAAAGTAATTTCCAACAGTCAAGTTGGAAATTTAAGAAATAAAAGAATAATCCACAAAAGATACTCAGTTCTTTTATATGTTTTAACCCATTTTCCATAGGACAGAATATCTCCAAGTATTCTCTGATACAACAACTTAAGTTATTTGGCTGGACCATATTTCAACTCATCTACTGTTTTATGATTTACCCAACCACACCACCTGGAAAGAATCTTGCATGGTCTTTTCTATGATGCATGATTTGTCTGAGAAAATGAGTTTCTCAAAGAGACAATTATAGTCCTTTTGTTCCACCAAACAAATGTAGATAATTATTTTTTCAACCATAATCTCCAAACCATCCACAGTAACCAACACATTCTCCACGGCAGTGAGTGCAGGGATCCCTAGACGTTGAAAGGATATTTGCCAAAGAACACAAGTCAGACATAAGTAGGATTAAAATAGCATGCTTCATGTAACAAGAGAAAAAGAATATACTGAAACATTCTGATTTAGGTTAATTTAAATTGTTCTTGAAAGGAGCAAGGAAAACAAGAACCTGTCCAAATCCACAGCTGGGTACCATTTCTGTAGTCATAAACACAGCATGACAAATGTTCTACCTTCAAGAAAACATCTTGTGCTGTGCTTTTTTTCAGCGATAGAAATGAGCCTGCATATTTGTGTCCATGTTCATCTGCAGCATTGTGTAGCCACAAACAATATCACACTGAGTTTGATTGATGCTTCCATTAAAATGGCTTGGATTATCATTTCATATCCCCATTCTTACCAAGACAAATAATTGATTTCTTTTGATACAGAAAGAACACAGACTATAGAATGGAAATGATATATTTTCCCTCACCCTACAATTATATCATCTCCTAAATACACTGGGTGCTTTTGTAAAGACCTATTTTAGCATGCACTAACGAGTGAAGAGGTGTCAGGGATAGGGGAACAGAGCAAGGTTGGCAGCACCTGAGAGGACACTGTGGAAACTGTGCCTTGCAAACAAAGAAGCCTTCAAGGTCTTCGTTCTGTCTGTGCTCGCTGTCTAGAATCAGTGGGGGCTTCTTCCTTCCTCTTTCTTCTAGTCTTTGCTGAAACAGTGCTGCCTAATAGTTGTCTCTGTTCACATAACCTTCTCCACCCCCTCATCTACCCTTGTATTATTCCCCAAGGTCCTATCACCATGTGCCTCTATTCTTAACTTCCTAATTTGCTATCCATCCATATTAACTATCTACTACTCTCACATACTGCAGTGATGAGAAAAAAGAGCTTCTTTATATTTTTGCTTGCTGTGTGATTACCCATAACAGATCCAGACCCTTATTTAATGATTATAAGGATAAATTCTTCAATATCCCCCCAGGCCCTTAATTCCAGTTTTCTTTTCCTTGAAACATTTTGTAAACTAAATATTGGATTTTTTATACAAAAATTCAGTGCCGCCAGTCTACTACAATAATGTCACCACTACAATATCTGCTCAGAATTCAGAGAAAGGGAAGAGAAAAAAGAAAATAAACTTAAAAGAAGCCATGCATTATACTCAGGAGACTGTGGCATCCTACACAACTGTATCTTAACTTGTTTCTACAATGAAGATGTTTATTCATCTCTTTTTAATTTGTGTTAATTAACATGTACCCAGGTGGTAACATCTGGAAAGTATTGGACTTACAGCCTCACATTCAGGTGGGAGGCTCAGATTGTAAATAGCATAACAAGTCATTAGCATCTTGGTGGTATTTACTTGTGTCAATGCAAGTAATCGTCAAAGAAGCAAGTGAAGGTGGAGCAAAGATCCTAAAACTGAATTCTGGACACTCCAATGATAGAGGTGGAAGGTGACACAGAAGCAAGTGACAGAGCAGAGGTTTCCAGGTGTTTAAAAAAGGTAAGAACTCATTGATGTGAAGGAATGAAAAGAGGCAGCATGTAATGGGGTAGAGAGTGCTGAGTTAAATGCTGCTCATTAAGGCATGAGCAAAGAACCAACTGGCGATGTATCTAATAAAGGAAGTCAGGTGGAAAAGGGTGTGGTTAATAGGCAATACTTTTGAGCAAGTTTTGTGTATAATGGGTAGAAGGAAGAGTAAGAGGTAGAGGTGGAAGATAGAAAAAGAATACAAGCCTCTTTCAACTGGAATCCAGTTCTCACAGGAACTGACAGAAAAGATTGGTTTAATTTGCTTTTCTGCAATTAGGATATCTATATGAAGGAAACCTTAATTCGTTCACTTCAAATGCCAGAATTCACATTATTACTTCTTAGCAAGAAAGCCTCTGAGTCAATGTATCGGATTCTACAGGGAAATATTGGTTTTCTAGCATTTCAAAGAGAAAGGGGCTTAACATTGATGAGAAAGCAATTTATTTGACCTGCTTTGTTTTATTAAAATAGAAGGGAAGTGAATATATTGAGCTATATTCCTCTAGAGCATTAAAAATTTTCTGTTTGAGTTAATCTGCTTCAAAGCTACCGTATGACAGGAATAGATTGCTCCACAGCATGGATTCCAAATAGTGTCATCTTTTCAAATACTGGCTGAAGTCTCCAAGAAACAAAATTGGTGGAATTTTCAGTGTGGAAGATTGCATACTCCTTTGCCACCTATCTTATAAGGATCCAGGGGTTTCTAATCATGTTTGAAAACTGTGTGAGAGAAAAGAATGGCTTCTGGCTGTGAGTGGTGCTTTTCTTGTTTAGGTCGGCATTTTTCAGCCAACCACCAAAGGAATCCTGATAGGTTTTCTCACTGGGCTAAGGTTAAACATAGACTACTGTTGGAGAGCTGAGAGTTTAGGATGCTCTGACTCTCAGGGACATGCCCCTTTCTAGAACCCAATTTCTTAAAGGAGCTCTGGGAGACTGAGGACAGCCTCTCTGACGTCTAGAAATCTCTTAGCCTTCTTTTCTGGTTAGAGAGATTCCAATATCATCTTCTCAATCTCCCTACTCAACTTCCTCTGCTTTCAGTTAAGATCACTTCATGGAGGAGAAATTTTTATGAGTAGCACTGGGCTGTCACTGATCTTCTGCCTTGACTAGTTTGTCCTTCCAGACAAGTGTTCAGAAGGGTTTTCTGTACTCTTCTGAGATCTTAATGGAATCAAGAACCCTGTCCCTTTAAGAGACAAGCCCTGCCTGTCTCAAACTGCCTCCTCTACAGCCTGCTCTCTCCCTTTCTGACCCTCTTCTGAAGAGGTAACTTCTGCCTTGCTCTCTCCTCTCTCTCTCTCTCTCCCCTCCAATAGAAGGAAAGGAGTCCCAAGAATAGGCAAAGGAGTCAAAGACACATTTACTCCCACAGTTAGGAATCCCACAAACCACCAAGCCAACAGCCATAGTACTGTTCTGCCTATAAATGTACAGTTGTTTTAATCAACAGTTTTCAGGACAAGGTTCTGAGTTATGGACATTTTAAATTGGTTAAAAGACAATTATTATTTGAAAAGACTTCTCTGAATAAAAGACTTGCTAAGTATTGTAATTAAATCCTAAGTGTAACCATTCCATGACAGAAATGCACTGTAAATCCAAGTGAAGTCATGAAACAAAATCAAGAGAAAATATTTACAGTCTAATTACTCTCTTCTTTGTTTAAGTTCCTTTGGATTTACGAAATAATTTAGGAGACTGTGCTCTATCCTCTTTCATGTATAGTTATTTATACACACTGAAGTTCAACAACAGCAAGAAGATAAAGGTTTTGTCAAAAACATTCATGGAACTTATAGCTTGAAATCATCCCTCTAATCTATTTCAAGGTCCTTAATTTAATATTCACATAGTGAATGATCAGTAGAACTGGTGTTATTATTTATAAACACATGGTGATGTGGTACTGCTCCCATGAGAGGCAGCAGTGCAACAAGGGGCAGCAGTAGGCTCCCAGAGGCCTCAGCAGGGTAACGTCAGGTCACCTCAGGCCTCAGCGGGGTAATGTCAGGTCACCTCAGGCCTCAGCGGGTCCCCAGAGGCCTCAGTGGATCACCTTGGTGGGTGGGAGACCACAGCATGTGAGAGACAGACAGATAAGATATGCCATGCAGAGAGAGAGTTTGGGTACAGAGTTTATTTAGTGGGTTATGGAGGGAAAAGGGAAAGGGGAAGGGGGAAGGAAGAAGGGGAAGAGAGACAAGAGGGAAGAAGGGAAAGGGGAAGTAGTTACCTCTTCAGAGGAGGGATGGAAAGAGAGAACAGGCTGGAGAGGAGGTGGGTGATCCACTTGCCTCAGCGGAAGGGGGGGTTGGGAGTGGGAGGAGCTTGTCTCTTAGAGGGACAGGGTACCCAGGTGACAGGGAAGGTCAGTGAAATCATAACAACTGGGATTTAAATCTCATACTCTTGATTCATCCCAGGGCTTTATTATTCTCAGTATTTAATGCAATCTCGTAAAGGATTGACTCTTGGAGAAATGGCCCGATAGTTAAGACCATGAAACTGATTTTGTGGAGGATCCAAGTTCAATTTCTAGGATTCACATTGAATGGCTCATAACCACAAGTAACTCCAACTCAAAGGGACCCTGTGCCTCTGGTCTCTGCAAGCACCTGTACACATGTGTATATACCCAAATGCATACATATGTTCACCTGCACACACATACTCCCCCACACACACATACACACACGCATGCAAACACACACTAACAGAAATCGTAAGGAATAACTGATTATAGTTCTGTATATTGCTCAAGAAATCCTTGCATGTTTGAGACAATATTAACATTTTCCCCCTTAATTCCTTAGCAATTACAGAACCTTCAATTTTCTGTAGTCAGCTGTGGTACTTTAATTAGATGTATATGAATTAGATTGGCTTCACAAACTTAACTTCTATGGTTCTGGGTTGGTTATTGTTTGTTCAGTGATAGACATTTTGGTTTGTTTCTTTTTTGTTTGTCTGTGGTTGAAATGGATGAAAGCACTCAACACAATAGTATTCATGGGATAGTAGAAAATTTTGTATGTATCTCTTAGAGTTTTGTGTGTTCCACGTGATCAAAAGATAAAAAAATAACTTATGATATAAATGGACTTTTTCTCTTGAAATATGCAATTTAGTATGTGAAAGTTCTGGAATCTAAGTTTCCTCCTCATGGCCTATGGCTTTTAGCCTCAAAGTCAACTCAATTCAGTTATATGCAAAAGTTTTATCCTTTTCTTCAGAGACCATGAGCCAGGTGAATGGAAATATCTGGCTAAACAGATTCATATTTCAACCTAAAAGGCTCTAGCCCATGACATATCAAACTCTTCCTAGCAAACTCAAATCTTTCTTTATCCAGCTGTCATGCATTCCTTCAGTCGCAACCAATAACACAATGAGGAAGACGAGAATATGACAGTTGAAAGTAGTAATCACATTGGAAAGTTCAAATTCTCATGGTGTCACATGAAAACTTGAGGAACTATGTGTCTGTTCACTTGTTTCCTAATTCAGATCACTTCTCAATAAGTAATAAAGAACACGAAAATATGAGCGATTAACTTTGCTTACAACCAGCCAGTCTTCCATTTTCTTAACCTTGTCAGAAAGATGCCAAACAAGTCAATCTGAATTATTCATGCAGTCGAAACTCATACTCTTCAGAGGGAATTGAATGAATATCTCTTTTGAGGAAAACATTCAAATATTTGAAAATATTCAAACCATAAATATTTTGATTAGATAAAATTGAAAAAATTGACCTAATTAGGGAAAAAAGTCATAGAAATTCTTACTAGAGACTTTTGAAGATGCATAATGATGTACAAAATGTGTGCATTCATGATTTATTAAAAATGGAACTCCACTAGCGGTTTCTCCTTCTTTGTTCCTATTTCTTCCTTTTCATGGTCTTTCTTTCCTTTCTATTTTTTTTAACTTAACTTAAATTGTCCTGAGGGTATGTTGACGGGAGACAAGAACACAACATGAAATATTTACCAAATGTGTTTGGGACCATATTAATTATTCCATATGTACATCTTCATATGTATCTGCAAAAATGAATGCAGGAGAAATGTTGTGCTTTAGTATAAGTGAAAAATAAAGTGCAGGCAGAACAAGGTTTATCCCAAAGCAGGCTTCCTTAATGAAATCAGGCAATGTTGTTCGCAGCCTGGCTGGGTCCATTTCTTTGACATTGCACCAACATGTGTGTTTATTTGTCACTTTCTCTAAGGTATACATTTATGTATTCATACCAAATGTTTCTCAAGAGCACAACACATTACAGAGTACAAGAGGAAGGAGGAAATGAAAGGTTTAAGGACCTTGCTTTATTTCCCCTTGAACATCGTAGTGAAAAACCCAAAATTTGGCTAGATTTAGAAGCAGTCCGAAAAATAAATGAACAAAAGAAGACTTAACTGACTTTTTTTGTGCTTCTAGTAGAGGGTTCTATAAATTTCTGAGGGTTCCTTTGGTATGTTAAGTATATTAATAAAGGATAAAGAGAGAGAGGAGGGAGGGATGGAGAGAGGGAAGGAAGGAACGAATGAAGGAAAGAAAGAAAGAAAGAA
>LOEQ01001767.1:73217-92685 GCA_001685075.1 Bramus lutescens
GAGGGGAGGAGGTGGAAATTTTTAATAAAAAATAAATTAATTAATTAAAAAAAGGAAAAAAAAATAAAACCTAGTCCTTGAACTTATTCGTAGGAACTGGATCAGATCAACTATATCCTGTATCCAAAGTGAATTGTGTCTTCAGCAAAAATGACTTACATTTAAGTTCTGAGGAGCACCAAGGACCATGCAATAACAGGTTAACATTGTGTTAAGAGTCTCTTGGACTTCCCTAGATAACAACTCTGAAGGAAGTCTCTCATTCCTAGCATTGGGGTTCTGTGTGATATTCTATGACTTTTGGAGAAAGCATTATCAGGCAAGGTGGCATGAGTTCCTTTAAACTATGGAACAATTGGATACACATATATGTAATATGTATGGATTTTAGATAAATAAAATGTAACATGATTCCTTATGTTTTCTTAAATATCATGTCTTAGTTATTTTCCTATTGCTATAAAAAAAAGGACTATAATTAAGGGGACTTATAAAAGAAAGAATTCTCGTAGGATTTTCAGAGACTTAGTGTCCATGATGGAAGTGGATAATGTGGGAAAATAGATCACTTTAGACTACACTTTTTGCCATTCATTCTGTTGAATAATAATTAAATCATGAAATGTTCCAATCAACAAAACAATAAATTCAGAAGTGTTTTTTGTTATACATAATATTGGTTATTAAAATAAATTGTTATTTTAAAACACCAATCAAAACATTCAACAAATGCTACTATGATAACCAATAGACATGGCTCTGAAAACAATCTCATTAATATATAATAAATTTGAGTTAAGATTTAATTTACGTAAAATTTAAAAACTGAATTATTAAGAAAACAAATAGCATATTTCAAAAGCAGTATATTTTAAAACAAATGTTAATTGTTTGGAATTTATTTTATTAATTTTTAGCTAATTTTTTGATGTTAACTTGCGAAGCATGCTCATACCTCAGGGCCTTTGCACTTGTTGCTAACTTCTGCCTTGCATATTCTTCACTTGAAAATTAAGGAAAGGACTAACTCTCCCTCTCTCATTCAAGTAGATAGATATTTAAACTTAATTTAAACACAGCAGCTACTCAATTACCACTCTGTAGATCCCTTCCATTGTACTCAGTGTTTCTGAGAGTGACCATTTCTGTGTTTAGACTGAGGCAAGAAGAGCTCTT
Organism: Bramus lutescens; assembly: GCA_001685075.1. Taxonomy (NCBI): domain Eukaryota; kingdom Metazoa; phylum Chordata; class Mammalia; order Rodentia; family Cricetidae; genus Bramus; species Bramus lutescens. Next base: position 74,394 of record LOEQ01001767.1, read on the forward strand.
TCCCTGGGTCTATATTTAGAGACTACCACATGGGTCCTCTTATAGAAGAGGGAGACATCTGGTGTCTCTAGAAACATCCTCACACAGAAACACAGAATTTCTTCTAAACCAGAGCAAACTACCAGAAATCTATCGTATGTGTGTGTGTGTGTTTGTGTGTGTCCATGCAGGATATACCTGACACTATTGTGGATATTATATAAATATCTATAGCAACTTAAATACTATGAACATACTTTAGCAGAGGAAAAGGTAAGAAGAAAATGGGGTCTGTGAGCTAAGTGGGGTTTGTATTATGTACATGAGATGGTTCATGAGATTTAGGCAAAATCTTCTTAGGATAATATGGAGTACCATATGAGAATAAAAGGGAGCCACTACCCAGTCCTTTACTGGTTTCTACTCACCCATTGCCATCCTACAGGACTCTGAAATGACTGAGAATGCAGTTTTGGCTTTTTACTAAATACACAGTGAAACCATTCTATAATCTCTATTCTTCATTTAGAAAATGGTTGCAAAAAATCTTAATATAAGTATCAGACTAAATTTTCCATAGCTCATACCTGTGTTGTTAGCTATCAAGCAGTGGTTGTTTTCCTTTCTCTAAAATGCAGCAACTATTTCACACATACAGATACATGTGGATAAAGATGACTGTAGTTCAGAGACACAGGTGTTGACATATGCTCCTGTTTAGAATACAATGTGTGGGGCATAGTACAGCAATTAAGAATATATGTCACTAAAGCGAAGAAAACTAACCTACAATTCACAATCCCAGAGAACCTAGACAACAATGAGGACCCTAAGAGAGACATACATACATAGATCCAATCTACATGGGAAGTAGAAAAATACAAGATTTTCTGAGTAAATTGGGAGCAGGGGTAACATGGGAGAGGGTAGAAGGGGAGGGAAGAAGAAGGAAGGGGCGTGGAGAAAAATATACAACTCAATAAAAACAACAAAAAAGAAAAAAGAATATATGTCACATTTTAATGTGTATATGCCCCACAAACACATACACAGTAACATATACACAAACACAACACACACACACACACACACACACACACGAGAAGGGAAAATGTTTAGGCAAAGGTTATTTGGGGACATGTATCAAAAATCCTTAAAAAAAATAGTTAAGTTTTACTGAGAAATTCAACTTCTAAGATGAACATGAAAGAAAGAAGCATAGTTGTCTTCCAGATCAAGTTTCCATGGCTTCGAGTAAGAAATCACAGCCAGAATGAGGTTGGGAGGAAGAAAAGGAAAAAAAATGCCCAGTGATTGCAGAACAGCCAGTTTAGCAGCACAGGTGAAGGATAGTACCTGTACTGGGAGCATTTTTCTTCTTGTATTGATCACAGAGTGTGGTGGATACACACCTGCCAATGAGGGCCAGAGCCAGCAGGAGGAAGAAGTTAGGCCTTGGGAGGGTTGACGCATTTGTCTTCTTTTGGTTTATGTAACATTCAATGGCACTAAACAATATTTAAAAAGTTGAAAAATTACTTGCTATTAGAGCTCTGGCCCCATGAATGGATTCATACCACTGTTGTGGAGGTATACTCCTCCTTTCACAGAGGCAGATTTAGCCCTCTCTGCATGCCCAGTTACCTGGTCCCTATTCTCTCCTCTCTGCCCTCCCCCTATAAATTATGACACAATCAGGGCCTTGGAAAATGCCAGCAACCTGATATTGGATATTCCAGTCTATTAGTACAGAATGACAGAAACATTGTCTATTTGATTGACTGTTGGAAACATTAAAAAAAGAATCTGTCTTTGGGTTTTCAATAAAAGTTATGTCTAAGAAAATACTGTAAATGAATATCTGACCAAAAATCCCAGAAATATTAAAAATTACCCAAACTTAAGAAAAAGAGTTTTATTAATTGTATTCCAGAAATTCCCACCAAAGTACACATGAAAAAAGATGTTTTACAAAGTATTCTTAAATACTCTTCTAAAAAGAGAAAACCCTTTTAAATGTTCATTTTTCTTTAAGTTGTTTCATTTGTTTCTTATAGTTTTTCTTGTTATCACCATTGTTTTGAGACAGGATATCATTATGTAGCTCCAGCTCATTCTCTTCTTGCTTCTGCTTCCTCAATTCTGGGATTTCAGATATGAGTCACCACACACATCCTCTCCTCCTTCAGGTCTTTTTATTTAGTTAAATATCCTTTAATATTCATGAAAGTTCATAGACTGACAGGTCTAAAGATACTGGCTCCTCATAAATCCATAAGTCCATTGAGTTTGTTTTGTGTTGACATCTACTGCTGTGCATGCATCCATCCTATGTTTAAGAGTAGTTTGTTTCCGCAGTAAGACTCCCTTGGGGGAAAATGGGTTTTTACTTGCAAATGGTTGTCAATTGGAGATAGCTTCTGGGTTTGAGATGGGGTCATGAATTCACTTCTTTCAGTTTGGACATGAGATTTCTCTCTGCATGCTGTGATTACCATAGATAAATATAGGAACTGCTTTGGGCCTATATCAGAGCTATAGGGGAACAGAGAGCTAGGCAGAAAAAACTAAACTGAATGCTGGCAGAAAGAAAGGTGGAGTTAAAAAGAAGCCATGTAGCTCTGCTGAAGACAGATGCCAGAACTTTAGCCAGTAAGCCACAGCCATGTGACAAAACACAGATTAATAGAAATATATTAAACTAATATATAAGAGTTAACCAATAAGAAGTTAGAGTTAATGGGCCAAGCAGTGTTTTAAATAATATAGTTTCTGTGTGGTTATTTTGGTTCTGGGTGGTCGGGGTGAATAAGTGGCCTCCTTGCTGCACAGCTGTAAGACTCTATTCAAGGCAGAATGGTATAGGCCCTATCCAGGCTGCCTTAGTCCCTATGAATTCGTATGGGTGTCAGTCATGTTGTGTTTGACAGACACTGTTGCCTTAGTGTTCTCCATCACCTCTGGCCATTACATGCTTTTTGTCTTCTCTTCTGCAGAATTCCCTGAGTACTGAGGAGATATCCCATTTAGGTCTGAGTGTTCTAAGTTCTCTCATTCATATAGGCTGTGGGTATCTGTATTTGTTCCTATTTTTATCGGAGGAAGCTTCGCTTATGATAGCTGAGCAAGGCACCGATCTATGATTATAGCAGAATATCATTAATAGTCATTTTATTGCAATCTTCCTTAGGATAATAATAGTATTTCATTTCCCCCTAGGTCCCTGGGTTATCTAGTCTCAAGTTCTTGGCCACTTAAACAGTATCAGGTAAGAAGAGTTCTGTCTCATGGAACAGGCCTTAAATCAAATCAAATCTTGGTTAGTTAGTTCCACAAGCTTTACGCTACTATTATACCAGTGAATCTTGCAGGCAAATTGTAGCTGGGTTGATGTTTATCTTCTGGTTGTGAGCATAATACTTTCCAGTACCAAGAAAAATAGTCCACAGGAGTAGAGGCTCAAGGTAGGCACCAGTTCACCTTTTCCCTGCCCAGTGAATTGTATAGGTGATGTCTTCAGCAATATGATCTTACTATCAGTCTGTGGCAATAACCAGGAATTTTTAGGGATTCCCATAGGACTCCTTTGTCAATGACTCAATTATATGTAATCTATAACTAGTATTAGAAGTTTGATTCAGTGTTGAATGATGTTTAGTTGGACTGTCTCTCCCAACTAAGTTGTTATTTGCCAATTTCTTTAAGGTTGACTTCATACATGTATATAATTTAAGAAGTGTCTATTATATTGGGTTTCCATGGGGCCCCTGAAAAAGGCCCACAGTTTTAGCTATCCCTACCTGTATTTCCTCCCTTACCCACCTCGTTGCTTCCCCCCACCATTTGATCCTCCCTTTTCAGTACCTTCCATACATTCATAACTATCCATTGTTTTTCCCCATCCTGAGGAGATCAATATCTCCTCTATACTTTCTTACTCTATACCTGCCCTTTGTGGGTATATGCATTGTAGATTATTAAATGTTTTTAACCAATGACAAGAAGAAAGAGACCATTGTCAAGTTATTATGTTGAAATTGTCACAAACTCAAATTGAGAAGACATGAATCAGCTAGCCAGGATCTCCTTATTCTCAGTGAGCACCTTGTACAAAGTATGAAACCTCCATGGATATCTTTTTCTAATGTGAAAATAAAGGAGTAGCGACATTGAGAAAAGATACCATTACAAAATGTTTCTGTCCAATAATGTTTATAAAAATAAAGAACATGGTGAACAATCCAATAGAAATCTTCTGTAACAGATTTAAGTCAAATCTGCAAATCAAACCAAATTGTGATCCCATTCTGACACAACATGAGTAGAAAGGCAATAAGACTTACTTTTAAAAACTGAGCAGACAACAGTGTTCCATGAGTTCTTCAAGCAGTCACATAGCAAGGAATCCATGTTGATTATACGTATAGGTGATTTTTATTATTAGCTCTTCCATTATCATCAGATAATACATGACTAATTGTATAGGAGTATACAGTGAACATATCTTGGTTTCATGACAATTCATTACTCATGTGATTAATAACCTTTTGCTAGTCTCATCTCGCACTATGAACTCCTGTGTTGCTCTATTGATGGGATACACTTCCAAATTCTCCCCCATCCTGCAATTTTATCTTGTTGAACTATTCCTGCAGCTACTGTATAAATTTGGCACAGTGATTATCATGGATAACACATTGGCTTAAATAAAATAAACACTTGACACAGGAAATAATGGTATAAAAATGCTTTCTGAGAAATGCTTCATTGATGAAGACTTCATTAACATTTATGTGAAATTTGTATACGTGCTTTGTCTATAATATTTTAATATGTAATCTTCATGCTTTTTGGGAATTCAGAAACTGAAAGAAATTGAATGATATAGAAAGTCTAAGAAATTCTTCCTAGTGACTCTAAAATGACTTTACAGAATCATGGATTCATTTATATTTATCAAATTATCCTTGTTAGTTATACAATACAGAGTCCCTAATAAACTGAAATTAACCACCTGCTCTTCTGGCAATTCCAACAATACTGAAAACAATTTGTCAACAAAATAATAAACCATAAAAAATTCATAATCAGGATACTGGGAAGATGGTGGAGTAGGTAAAACACATGCCAAGCATGAGGACCTGATTCAATTCCCCAGGCTTCACTTAAATCAGGGCATGGAAACAGGGAATCTTTAATCCCAGCCCTCCTATGGGGAGATGTGTGGCAAGATACAAGAACTCACAGAAGCTCATGGTCCAGATAGCCTGAAATATGCAACAGTGAACAAAAGATACTGTCCTAAACAAAAAGAAAGGCAGGAACAGTCATCTGAACTTGTCCCTGAATGTATTCATGAGTTGTATGTGTACCAACATTCACACTCATTAATGTCAACACAAAACTTCGCGTTGTACACATCCACATCCACTCTCCTTCTCCCCCACACAGATAACACCAAGACTAACCAGACCCAGAAAGATGAGCATGGTATGTACTCACTCGTAAGTGGATAATAGCTGTAAAGCAAAGGATAATAAGCCTATATAGTCCACGACCCCAGAGAAACTAAATAACAAGAAGAACCCTAAGAGAAACACATATAGATCACTCTGGTAAGGGGAAACAGACAAGATCTCCTGAGAAAATTGGGAGCATGGGGGTGGGGGAATAAGGGAGGGTGGAAGGGATGGGGAAGGGAGAAAGGAAGGGAGGAGGAGAACTTGGGGGAATGAGATAGTCTAGATAGGGGAAGAACAGAGAGAGGAAGCAAGGAAAGAGATATCCTGATTGAAGAAGCCATTATGGGGCTAGCAAGAAACCTGGTACCAGGGAAATTCCAAAAAATCCACAAGGATGACCCTAGCTCAGAGCCTAAGTGATCGTGGACAGGGTGCCTGAACTGGCCTTTCCCTGTAATCAGATTGATGACTACCTTAATTGTTATCATAGAATCTTCATCTAGCAATGAATGGAAGCAGATTCAGAGATCCACAGTTAAGCACTTGGCAGAACTTCTGGAGACCAGTCAAGGGGTCAAGACCATGATGGGGATACCCACAGAAACAGCTGACTGAGATAGTGGGAGCTCACTGACTCTGGACTGACAGCAGGGGAACCTGTATAGGACCAAACTTGTCCTCTGAATGTGGGTGACAGATGTGTGGCTGAGGCAGTTTCTGCAGCCACTGGTAATGAAACCAGGATTTATCCCTAGTGTTTGAAATAGCTTTTTGGAACTCATTCTTTTTGAAGGTATACCTTGCTCGGCCTAAAAATAGGGAAGAGGGCCTTGGTCCTGCCTCAAAATTATGTCTCAGACTTTGTTGACTCACTATGGGAAGTCTTAGTCTCTCTAAGAAGTGAATAGGGGTGGGGTGGGGAAAGTGGGAGGAGAGGGAGGAGGAGAGGGAATGGGAATTGGATAGGTATGTAAAATGAGAGATCAGTTTTTTAAAAAATAATTAATTAATTTAAAAAATTTCCATAGAGTCTTGCAAAAGAGGAAGGAGAAAAATGGTGTTCTTCTTTCATTGCTGAGGTTTCCCTTCCGTTTATCTGGAGATCTGATAAGATGTTGTTCATCTTTGGGACTTCTCTATCAAAAGCTTCATTTCACCTTCTAAGGTAACCTGAAATCTGAAGAAAAACATGTCAGTGATTTTTAAAAGGATAGCAGTCTGTACATCACTTTGAAAATGCTTGCTATGATGTCGATTTTCCAATATGACTGCTATCTGCAAAGGAAGACATGCCAAGATGAGATCACCTGCAGGTAGGGAACAGATACTCTGATATTATGCAGTTTGGAAATGTTCTGATACTTGGGGAAAGAATTTTCTTTTAAAGTGACTCATATGGGGGCAGAGAGGATCGAGAGTTTCATTTAAAGCTTCAGAAATTTTGTAAAAGATATTTGAGTGGGAACCATTCCAAACAGATAAGAAATAATCAAGGATGGGAAGGAATCCCATCTGTCTGCGACCTAACCCATTTCATTCTGAATATGTACTGTTGGGAGGAAAGAATGCTTTAAATGAGGTAGTAGGATTTGCATTTTAATCACTACTGTTCCTCATGTATAGCAATAAATATGCCACAATGGCTGAAAACGTTATCATCCTTCAAGCAATATGTGGAGAAAAATGTTTTCTAAATTAATATAGATAATATGTATAAAGCTACATTTATAATGAGCAAGGAGGCCAGTTTGCTACATAAATTATGTTTAGATATAAACAAAATGCTATGGTTTTCCATATAAACCATTTTCAGTAGAAACTACTTTTTCAAATAAAAGGTCTCCTATCCCAAGAAGTGACACATTAAAATGGTTCATGGAAAACACTAGTGGATCCACACAGCTACTCATCCACATGCACCCAAATGGGGAGGAAAGAGAAAAGCTTTCTCTTCAGAAATACCATCATCAAAGACAAAGAAGCAAAGTACAAGAGAGGATATAGGCAGACATAATGGACCCCTAGGGATCTTTTACCAGTGGCCTATTCCCACAGCCATACCCCACTTCCTGAAGATTCCATAACCTCATGAAATTGCACTGCCAGCTTGGGAGTAATTTAATCCATGAGCTTCTAGTGACATTTTTGACTCAATCAATAGTGGTCACTCAAATATGGACATAGTTCTAATACATAAATGTCTATGAGAAATTAAAATGGTTACAGATTCTTGTCCATCATGTCTATCAAGATGAAGGATCATCTCTGTCCAGGCATGCAGGTTTACAGAAATTCAACCACAGCAACTTTTCTATGTGCCCATCCTTACTCTGTCAAGAGATGGCACAGTTGGGACTTTAGAACTGAACACAACCAGAACACAGATCACATAATAAAGTATATTAATGCTGTCAGGCTCCAATTTGTAAGCTCTGAAGTATTTGATGAAAGAAACAGCACTAAAATTTCTAAGTCCCAGAGAAATAATACAACCTTTTCTACTTAGAGTCCTTATCCATTTTTCCCAAGAATTATGGTTTTTCTAGCCTTTTACGTAATCTTTATAATGTCCTCTTCTCTTTTAAGAGCCATAGTACTAAATACAAGAGGTACCAAGGTGATTAGTAAGTTTCCTAAAATTAACATGCTTGGGTAAATCATTACTGGAATTTTTGTGAATTCATTTTTGCTTTTTAAATTAAACATTTTTTATTCTGAGATTGGCATAGACTCACACAGTTATAAAAAGAATAGGGGAAGATTGCGTATGCTCTTTTACTTAGTTGCTATAGGGAAACTATCTTTCTGTGCCGTCACGCAATGTCACAGTCAAGATTTTGATATTGATGTTGTCAAGAGAGACTCTTCCTCATCAAGGCGCCCACAAGCTTCACTTTTACAGCACATTTTCTTATTTCCTCTTAAGAAAGACCTGGCAACTCCTGACATGCTGTGCCTTTCTAGACATTCCAGTTCCTGGATCCTATATAAGTCGAATGATGTATTATGCAACTATTTAGAACTGTTTTTCTTACTTGGCCTAATGCTCTTGAGATCACCTGAGCCATCATATATTTTTATGATTTGTTCCTTTTTGCTACTGAGTAGTTCTTTTATGTAGCATGGTATGGGTGCCTCAATGCTTAGCAATGTAGTGGACTTCTGGATCACCAGACGAGTTTCATACAACTGGCCATCTGGAATAGCTCAAACTGTCTTCATACCACAAAAAACAAGCATGTTTTCCTCACCCTCCAGCATCAGCTTCTGACAAAAACAAATACATCAAATGTGTTTTTTTTTCCCAACTTTTACACCAAAACAACTTTTAAATCAAAGAAAATGTTTAGCATTTTGGTAGCTTGACTAAATATAAAGGCAGGCATATCCTGTCCTTACAAAGCTACAAGGCAGTAAACATAGGCACATATTCTCAAGAACAATATTTTTCAAAACTTAAGGAAATGTATTTACAGAAATAGCGCTTACTTGGCATAAGCTGCAAGCATTCGGTTAGCTTTTATTTCCCCAACTGTTCCCTTGTCCTATAAAAGGGTCCTTCATAGCTAAGCCTCTCTGTAAGAAAACTGAGAAGAATTAGTTCCCAAAAAAATTTTAGGGGAAAATATTCGGGAGAAATGGGATTTTCAAGAATGATTACATGTGACTGACAAATGAAATTAAAAACCATCGACAGAATTATCAGTATTATGGGAGAGAGGAACAAGTGCAGCCTGGATGGTCTCAGCAGCATTCCGACTGTCCTAAAGTCTGTTGGTTTTTGTCAAGCAAGAGATCATCTCCACAGGGCTTGGCTCATGACAAGCATTCATTCATACACTGATCCAAAACTAGTCCATACAGCTTCCAACAATTTTTCAATATATAAACATTTTATCCAAGTTAAAAATCACTAAAAAAAAATGGATCTCCAAGTTCCTGAATGCAATGATTAAAACATCATTGACAATAAAATGTCTAATTTAACATAGCTTTGCAAAATATAACGTACAATATTCTTTATATACAGGCTATTTCTGTTATTTGTATTTTTGAGGGGTCTGAAGGTTGAACACAATCTCCCATATTCTAGGCAATCCTATCATTCCCATAAACAAAGGAATTTTTTGAGCAGGAAAAATAGAGAATTGTAAGAACATGAGTTGCTGAGCCCCAATGCTTTGAGTCTGCATTCCAATCTTGCCACTGATTGTCTCTATTCTTAGGTTCTTAGACAAAATTTGCAAGTTTGTTTTGTTTTGTTGTTTGTTTTCCCATTGAGTTTGTATTTTGAGATATATANATACTTTTTGCTAGACAAACATCCTACCCTTAAGAGTGATTTGTTTCTCCAGTGTAAATATGTAAGAGAAAACTATTTTTTTCTTTTGTGAGTTGCTATCAATTGAAATAGCTTCTGGGTTAGGGATGGGGCATGTGTCCATTTATCCTTTCGTCTCTAGGACTGTATCTGGTGCAGACCCGTGCAGGCTCAAGGTACACATGCCATTTTAGAATACTGTTAGTGAAGTAAGTGCTGGGAATTCTTTGTCTTCAGGTTATCTCACCTGCATCTACATTTAAAAGGAACACAATTGTGACCATCAGAGGCAATGTTACATGGAGTTGATGAATGGGAGTAAGAAGGCAAACTACACATTCAATAAAGTTCAGTTCTCAAGAGCCCCCCAGCTGCAAGCTAAACTGCAGTCAAGCGCCAAGGTTTTCTTTTACACTCTTACTTTTTACTATAGGGAAGTCTCCTTGCTAACTCAGATTGCATGACCGACTGTCTTAACGTTTAGGTCGTATTTTATTCGGTTTCTGTTGCTGTAATGGAGAAAGAAAAAAGAAGCTAAGCTAAACTGGAATTTCCCCACAGGCTCAGGGTTCAAACACTTGTTCTGCAGCTGGGAGCATTATGTAAGGAAGCAGAAGAAGCTTTAGGAGGTGACAAAAGTAAGTCACAAGGGACAAGACTTTAAAGATAGTACAAGGCTCTTCATTCCAGCCACTCTCTCCGCTTCCTACTCTACTGCCATGCGATAGTCTTTGTCATCCACCCCTGCTGCAATGAACCAGACTCTCTGTCATCCATCTTGCACTGAGAACTGAACCGCCCTGGAACCATGAGCCAAAGCTAATCTTCCCTCAATAAAGTTTTGCTATCAAGTATTTTGGTCACAGATATATAAAAGCAGATAACACGTAGGCTAACTCTATTTTTGAAAGAGGTTTATTTTATCTTACATCTCAGGAATTCCACACAGATGATGATTTCCTATGCGACAGAGTCTCTGTGTAACAGAGACAGGGAGAATATGAGCATGTCACAGCCAACTCCCTCTCTTGTAAATCTATATGGACACAGTCATGGAGGCTCCGGGTACTTATGTAATTCTGATCTCCTTCTAAGAGTATACCTATGAACCTCATGATTAGAATAAAATTTCAGTCTTTTTCTGCCTTATAATGAGGGTTAAATTTCAACGTACAATGTTGGTATATACATTCAAACCTCACCCAAACCCTAGCAAGCAAGGAATTATTTCTTTAAAAAACGAAATGCTATACAGTTTTTTAATATGACACGTTGGAAAATTCCTCCCTCTGTATCCTCCTTTACTTGTACCTATTATGTACTTATTCATTTTGACTGGTGCAAATTGGGTAAAACAGATAAACAAGAAACAAAACTTCTTGTGCACTAAAATGTAGGAATTGGAAACATGAATTTAGAAAAAGATAGTTTTAATATGAGTTTCTCAGTGATTTCTTACAGATTATTAATGTGCTTACATATTAATCAATGAAGAAAATACAAAGTTACCATTCTAAAGTATCCATTCTATATAGGGAATAAATATCAAGAAGATTTAAGTAACTTTTTCAATACTTTATTCCCTATTACTTGTATGTTCTTTGTCAGTAAAATTCTTAACTTGAGTATCTGCTGACACTAGTGCCCAATCATAAAAGAGCCAGAAGAGGGAATGTAGAACCTTTCAAATATTAAGCAGTAATGCTCCACTTGAGATAACCTTGGCCTTTGCGCTTCCAAAATACTTTATAATCAAAAATAAATCCTAACGTACTAAGTCTCTAGACAAAAGCCATTTCAATTAGGATTTTATTTAAATGTAAAGTCCTATATCACACACATAATTCACATTAAATGCCAGAAAGGGACTAATAGATTGAGAATACTAAAAATTTTAGTGGTTTAACATACATCAAAGTACATTTGCTTTAAAAATACCATTTCAGATTCATAAGTGTGTGAAATGGTCTTCATAACAAGGTAGCTCAATGTTTTCCTGACACATAGATTCATCACTGAACTGAATCTTCATGATTTGCCAGACATTTTATTGTCAGAGTACTTTTGAGATCAATGATCTAGTGATTAGGCATAGTCTAAGTAGAAGACTGTTCTAGCTGTAAACCGTCCTCCTAAGCACTAAATCGTTAAAAGACGTTTTCCTACAACCAAACTTGAGGTGCACTCACAACAAACCAATTCTTGAAACGTCTGTATTTATTCTACAGCATAAATGCAGAGGAGCATAGCAGAAAGCAATTACAGACCTATTTACATTTGATTGAATTAAGACAAGAAGCAAGGGGTAACTACACAGTTTACATGTAACAAATTATCGCTCGTGAAGCTGCTATCCTGGTTAAGATAAGGGAGCCACACATCACATACAAATTACTTCTCACCTCTTGGTTCAGAGCCAAAATCAGTATTTAAAAGTAAACATTACTCTTAAGATTTTTAACTTTTCATATTATTAATGTCAACATTTGGCTTGGTTTCTGAAGAGGAATAAAGAGTTAAAATCAAGAAACTGAATCTTCATTCCTACACAAATAATTTAGAAAGTTAATTCAACTAAACCAATATTAAGTCCTTAGCACTGGGACAACAGAGTATATCCATGCACACTCAAGAGTCTACAGTCTAGTGAGTAAGGAAGAAAATAAGCTATAGAACAAGAAATGAAAGTGAGAAAGAATGTTGGGATTAATAGAGGAATACTTGCTTTTATGTAAGGTAGTAGGCATGATACTCTGAAGCTTAGAAGAAAGAAAATCTCCCCAATAGTTTGTATCTGTCCAGATATAAATAGATAAAATTGACTCTTGATCTAAGTCTTAAGAAAATAAAAGCGTTAGTAAAGAACACTTATCTTCTCCCTACTAGGACATCTGTAAATCTTGGATTTCAATCAAATTCAGTGGGACATCTGTGGACTGCTGAGATGACAATTCTGAATTTACAACTATGATTCTTCCAGCTGATGAAGTGATCCCTGCCAAATCAAATACTTTCTTCAGTCAAAGCTCTAAGCTGTATGAAATAAACAAAAAAAAAATGGAAAAATGACAAGAAATGTATATACCTGTGGTTTCCACCCTTGGATTTTCATATGGGTAGAAAGGGAGCTGGTTTTCAGGAAAGATGGATGTACCTACCCCACAGTCACATTTTTGCTTGACGATCTCTACTTTCCAGAATGATCTGATATCATCCACATTTTATCAAAATTGGTCTGATCTTTTCAAATAAACATAGTTCAAGTGCTTCTTTTGAACATGCTTCCCATGTAGGCAAAAGCAATTATTTAAAGAATTCGATCAAATAAAAGATGTCACTATTAGTTAGGTTAAACTACATATAACAGAAAATCAAAAGAACAGAAGTGAAAAAAGAAACTGATTTCTCTCTCATGTAGAAGAAAGATAATCCATCCCTGACATAAACAGAACTGAGGTGGTTATCAGGGACCCAAATTCACGGTTAAGTCCCTCTTCTAGGCCCCCGCTCTTGATCTTCTGACCCATTATGACATCCCATCTACAGTTAACTGAAGACTTCTGGGAACAGTAGGGGTGGCCCTCCCCAGGGAAGAGCACATCAATTGCTTATCCAGTACCAAATTTCAGTCCTGAAATCATACATACAGAGAAATTGATATGGACTAACCAGGTTATATATTAACATTTGTATACATCTTCATGCACATGTGCATGCAATGACATTGAAAAGAGAGATCAGGAATTTGAAGGAGAAGAAAGAGTTAGGAGAAAGATTGCAGGGAAGAAAAGGGAGAGGGAGGAACACAATTACATTATAATCTTAATTTAAAAAAATCTTTAAAAGTAGAATGTTGTATAAATTAAAAGAATGAGAAGAAAAAGCAAATAAAAATCACCCAATTTTTATTTGAGCTTCATCTTCACCAAGGAGGTTGGGTAATTTTGTATGACTTTGTATTGGGGCACTCTGGTGACATTCTACAATATTCCTGGTTGCAAATGTTGACCACAAACCCTTAAATGTAGAAATGTAGGTTAGTCATAGAAACAGAGTTTAAGGAGGAGAAAGGGGCTTACATTCTGATAATTACACGGTCTAACATGGTGAGATGTGTTTGTGACACAGTTCCCAATATTAAAAACTTTTCTATTAAACATAACTTCAAAACAGCGTTCATTTACTGACAAACATTCTAAACAGTAAGCTTTAATTAAGTACTGTACATTCCTGTCTCAACTCTGAAGAAAATCTCTGCAAGGGAATGTGCATGTCCTCTTGTTAAGACCCAAGAGAAAGCCCAGTTAACATTACCACCGACTTCATTATAGCTCTCCCTGAAAACAGTATGTCCTCTGTAAGGACAAGGAGACTTTCTGTCTAATTAAGATGATGCCTTATGTTGGGCAGATTCTGACATTAATGGACCTCATCACCATGACGTTTCCCAGTGCAGCTCATTTTATACCCACATTTTCAGCCATGCATTTTATTGCTGAATATTGTTTATGAAACTCAAGCAGATTAATAAGGAAAACATAAGATTATTTGGGATTTACTGTTTTGCCAAAGGAAGAAAATCTGTAACTATTAGGGAAATATGGTCAAAAGCAATACCATCGACAAAATAAAGACAGGCTGCTATAAGTAGGTATGTGATTATTAGGATTATAGTTAATAGGCAGGGTGGGAAATCGGACAGTGCAATGATTTCAGAAAATCATGCAAACTGGTTTTTTTAGTAATTAATGAGGAAGCTGGCTATACCCTCAATGTCCTATCATGCTGCTTTCAGTGATTCTAATTGATTGGTCGGGTTATTTAATGAGGTACTGTATGCTAGTAATTCTAAGCAACGACCTCTATCCTTATTCTTTGGTAACCTACATTGATTGCAGAATATTCACTGGCAATTAACATGTGTTTCATGTTCTTTCCTGTACTTAATTTTGTATCTGTGGTGTTGGGATACTGTTCTATCTTTTAAAAACTGTTGTTGATAATATCTCAAATAGAAAGTGTAGAAACTTTTACAAACTCACAACTTCATGGCATGAGCACTGACTGCTCTAAATTTGTTTTAAATTAAAAAAAACACTTTGTAGGAAAGATACACTTAACAGAAATACACACTAGTAATTAAGAAAATTATGGTACATGTTTAAGAAAATTTGGCATAAACTCTTTCCACACACAAATGTTATAAAAACACAAATGATATATTTCTGAAGCAAAGAAAAAATAACAGATTTGATTCTAGGCATTGGAAAAAATTGGCAGTTTAGTGAAAGTATAATACTCCATAAAAATTTCCTAATGGTGCAAAACCTGATCTATCCTTCTTGAATATACTCACTTTTAATTCCTTTCGGGTTTTAGTAAAATCAAATTTATTCAGAAAGGTGGCTCTGTATCAGTGAATCGGTCACATCACCACACTCAATTTTAGTTCCATAGTTTTTTTCTTTGGATTAGAAATGACACATACACTATGCTCAGAATAGGTTTTCTGTTACTAATATATTTGTTTAAACTAAATGTTTAACTTGTAGTTTAAACAAATATATAAAAATATATTAAAAAGTTAAAAATTTTTGTTCTTGACATTGAAATGATAAAAGGCATACCTATGCAAGAGAATTGCTATAAATTTTATTTAGAATCAATAAAAACATGAGATTTCCTTCAAGTGAACAGTTTAAATACTGTTGCATATATGCAAACTTAAGGGATAATTTTCTAGCAATTAGTGATGCTTAAGTATAATGTTGTGTATAATTTAGCAATGAAAAATAAACCTAATCCTTTTGTTTCACATGTAATTTCTCCAAAATTATATAAAGGTAAGTATAAATTTAACTGAAATGTATTTTAATACAGCTAGTATTTAAAATATTTAATGATCACTCCTACAATTGTGAGGTCACTTGTTAAGTTGATGATTTCCATGTTTGCTCTACATCATATACTCACCATTCCAGATTTGGAGCTAGGACCCTCAGATGAGACCTATGATGCTTTCTGGGATTGGGTTACTTCTTTCAATGCAATATTTTCTGGCTGCATCTATTTAACCACAACTTTTATGTCTCTTTACAGATGTTATAACACTCCATTGTGTGTGTGTACCATGTTTTCATTACCGATTTGTCATCTGAAGGATATCGAGGCTGGTTCTGTTTCCTAGCGATTGTAAATAGAGCAGCAATGAGCATGGATGAGCGAACACCAGTGGAGGAGGATATTCAGCCCTTTAGGCATATGCTGAGGACTGGTATAACTGAGTCACATGGAGAATGTACTTTTAGTTTTATGAGAATCTCCACACTGGTTTCCAGAGTTCCATACCAGTTTGCAGTTTCAGAGGCAGTGACTGAACCTTTCCCGCCCCCATATCCTCTCTAGAATTTGTTGTCAATTCTTTCATTTATCTTAGCCAATCTGATTAGACTAAGATTAAAGATCAGAGTTGTCTATATTTACATTTTCCCATTACTAGGACTGAGGGGAAAAATTAGGTTTTTTTAGCCATCTTTATTTCTTCTGAGGACTGTTTTTTCAGACCTATAGCTCACTTGTTAATTGGGTCATTTGTTTCCTTGACTCTGTTTTTTTTTGTTTTTGTTTGTTTGTTTTTGTTTTTTTGTATTTCCAGAATATATAAACTATTTAATAATCACTTCTTTATTTCTTGACTCACTACTCTTATTTATTCTGAACTCAATGGATTTGCTTAGAAAAAGACATAATACAGTTCTTTGAAATACATGATTTTGCTTCTGTAATTTTCAAAATTAGTCTTGTAAATGTAGACTACAAAAGCACCTCATGAAGCAGCGCAAACAGGTAAACAGCAGGTTTGGAGGCCGCCCAGGGTAGGCCATTGCAGAGTTGTTTCGTGAATCATAATTTAGGGATCATTGGATTTTCTTCTTGCTTTAGTGAGATGCTGCGGGGCAGTATGGAAGGTAGTGATTCTCTTCAGTGCTTTAGATGAGTGATGCTGCTCAATAGAGTCTCATCAACTCACTTCTGAGACACTAATGTCTTTCTTATTCTGCCAAGTTCTTATATCTGTGTTTCCAAGTCAAACTGATTCTCCTCTCATATTCTGGGTTACCTTGGGAAAAGATCTGGAAAGATTTCCATTTCTGAGACTGGCTGGCAATTGTTCTCAGAAATACCTTGAGTGCTGGGGTCTCTGAGATTCAGTAGGGAGGAAAGCTGACTAAGTTGCATTTGCAGTGGAAGCCAGTCCATTAGGAATGCTTTTATCAATGATCTCAATGGAATCAAAAGGCACTGGCAGGAAACAAGCAGCAAATTTAAGCTGCTCCCATGGAATAGGCATGTCCTTGAAAGCAAGTGCGGGAGGGAATTCCTGGATCAGAGCTCAACTGAGAACTGTTAGCAAGTTCTAGGGAACAATGAGAGTGTTGAACTCATGAAAAAATTAAAGTTTGGGGTTTATTAGCAGTGTGGGGAAGGTAGACAGCAGAACAGGGCTAGGAATGGGAGGGTTGTTGGCTTTGGAGTAGACATATCAAAGTGGGAAACTCCAGGAGGTACGTGGAAATAAATCTGGGGTTCAAGAGAAAAGTCAGATCTGAAGATCATAGTTCTAGAGATTGTAAAGGATCATGGACTGAGAGCATATGGGATAGAATCAGGCAGAAGCTTGTAAGGCTCAATAAGCAGCTGAACTGAAGATCCAGCAGAAATGGACAGAGTCTCAGAATACATGAGGCATAAGGAGGTTCTTCGGACAAGTGTGGTAAATGGCATGAAATGTTGCTTCGTGGATAACAGAATTAGGGCAGATATGTGTTCACATAAACTAGAAATTAATATCAAGTACAAGATCAGCTGAAGACTTTTGAGGTAGTGATGGTGACATATCATGAGCGTTTTTCATTTACTGTTCAATGGACAAATAGAAGACACCCTTAAAATCACAGTTGGAGCATCCTGTGACATTTGTATGAAATGATGTGCTGAGAAATATGAGCCTTGCCATATTTCTGCTCAAAATGAATGTCATCATGGGGGAAAGAACAGAGAAAATTGAGAAACATTCTGTAAAGAAATTGGCCAGTGCTCTTCAAAATGTCAAGGTCAAGAAAAATAAAGGCTTAGAACTAAAGAAAATTAAAGCAATATAGCAAGTGTATGTAATACTTGATATTAAATTGGGTTTTGGGGGGAGAAATTTGCTATAAAAGACAAAGATGAGTCAATGGATAGTTGTTTGATCCCAGGCCATAAAATAGGAAATAAGGCTCAATTTTCTTATTTTGAAAAGTATATTATAGTATGAAGAATTATTTTTCATAGAGAAATACCCAAATCTTTCTATGGTAGCACATGCCTGTAATCTCAGCCTTTGAGAGGTTGAGGAAAGAGGAGCCGGAATGTAAGACCAAACTGGGATGTACAGTGACATCTAGAGAGGCAGAATGAGGGAAGCTAAATAGGAAGGTGAACCCAAAGAAAAACACATAGTTATCCTCCTGGATATCGGAAGTAGACA
>LOEQ01001767.1:93203-104586 GCA_001685075.1 Bramus lutescens
AGGGAATTGGGAGGAGGGGAGGAGATGGAAATTTTTAATAATAATAAAAAAAATAAAATAAATGTTGCAGCCTTAGAATAAATAGATTTGAGGTTTTTCTTTAAAAAGTACAACATTCAATATCTCCAATTTATGATTCTAATTTCAGGAGAGTGTTATCTATTGACAGGTGATACAAAACTAGATGATAGGGCTGGAGAGATGGCTCAGAGCTTAAGAGTGCTGGCTGCTCTTCCAGATGTCCTGAGTTCAATTCCCATCAACCACATACCAAAAATAATCAAAATTAAAAGTAAAAAATAAGTCTCAATTATATAATATAATATATTACAAAAAATAAATTTCCATGTTGGAAACTTCCACTGAATCCAAGAGTCAAGAATATATGATTAGAGCAAGATTGAATAAATTAAAAGTGACGATCTCATGTGAATACAAAATACAGTTTAAAGCTGCAAGAGAAGACACTGTGGAACTACACATAGATTTTCAAAGGATAGTGCCAGTATAGCCTAAAGAAACTACCAAAATAAGTTCCTGAAACAAGATGCCAGAAAGCTCATCCACATAAAAGCAACAAAAAAAGAATAACAGATAAAATGACATAAACCGAGATGATCTTATGAACCCTAAAATTTGTACTGACGCATTTTCAAAGGAGGAACAGGGTGGCACGTTTTTTTTTATTTTCTTTGACTTGGTGAGGTTTGGCAATTGATGCTATTCGACAGTATATCAATGTATCCTAATGGGTTGGGAAGAGCAGGAATCAGAAAATACAGTCAGTTATAAGAAAATGGTTGTTGTCTAGGACAAGAAGCATGGTCTCAGAGTTAGACCCTGACCATGTGTCTCAAGATTGGTGACAGCCACAGGTAGGGAGGGAGTAGCAGACAGCACTGATGGTTCCTGGTGCTCAGGTAGCTCTGCTTTTGCATTGGTAATGCATTTTTACTTTGAAAGACCACACTACAAAGATGCCAAGTTCACCTCACTTGTAAAATAATAACTTCAAGTTCTATGCTTACTATAGTCTAAATACTGACCTCCATTTATGCTCTAAGCAAAGATAAGAGAGGCTAATAGGTAACGACAATCAGTGGATTTAAGATTAGTCGGTGGGATTGAGAATACTCTAAGTGGTCTTCGTTCGCTGAAATGAAATACAAAGATTGCAAAGAGATTAACTTTGTATGTTATTGACGTTAAGTCATCTCAGAAGCATTTCATTTAGATGTGTTATTCCTAGGTCAGTTAGCTGCACTGTGGCTTTGTGACACAGTGGAAAGAGATATCTGTAAAGCCACCTGAGGCTTCTTCCTTAGTGGCTGCTCCTTCTATTACTTCCTCCAGGGAAGGCTGGCAGAATAGAATCGGTTTCTCTTTGTTGCATGTAACCCTTGTTCTTCAAAGGATATATTTGCTGTTAGGTTCTTGAGAAATATGTTTCTAGGAATTCTCATGTTATTAAGAAAGAAATTTCATTTTTTCATTTTCTTAATATCTTAAAATGACACCATTTAATCATAATTTATTTTCCAATTTTTGCACCTGCATTGTTTTAGGATTTTGCACATAGAGCTCATTATTACGACTTTACCTCTGAAAGAAGAAAACAGACTGAAAACATTGCCAAGCATGTTTCTCTCTCTCTTTTTTTGGAAACAGAAGACAGGGTTTCTCTGTATAACAACCCTGGCTGTCCTAGAATTCACTTTGTAGGAGAGGCTGGCCTGAATTCATAGATTTCCACCAGTCTTTGCCTCCCAAGTACTGGGATTAAAGATGTGTGCCACCATTAACTGGCATATTTCTTATCTTTAAACAGCTCTGTCACCTGGTCAGCATAAAGATAATAGGGGTCATAAGAGATTCGACATTATGATAAATCAAAGTACAGAGCTATTTCTGAGTATTAATTCTTAAAATCATTAGCAATCAATGTATTGTTGTTAAAATGTCATGACATTTCTGTGTGTTTGACTCTTAGTGGTAGTGATGCTGTTGGATATTTCCTTTTGACATAGGCTCTCCATTAATAGTCCTAGCTAAACTGTAACTCACTATATAGACTAGGCTAGCCTAAAATTTGTCTTCCTACCTCTGTTTCCCCAGTATTGAAACTATAGGCTACTCCCCCATGCCTGCCTATTCCCAATTGGTGTTCCTTTATGTAAAGTGTGGAGAGAAACTGAATGTTTAAACATGAAACAAAACATCCGTAAATTTGGAATTTTGTCTTAAAAGTATAAGAACATAAATTATTTGTTGGGAATTGGGGATACTGGATGGGTTCATCTGCTTCTCAAGTGATTACTAACTTAGTTACCAAAAAGTTTTGAGTCCTGGATGATAATCTGTGATGTATGATTCTGAGGCCCCGATAAGAACTACAAACAGTTTGGTACCAACTTCTGATTTTCTGTGTTGAATTTTATCCCTTACCTGAGCTGACATGTTTCCCCTAGCGTTCTGCGGTGAACAGCTGGTGTTCTATGAATGTATTAGATGAGGAATGAAAATACTGAAATAATGATGAGCACCCAAGGTCAAAATTCGAAAGTAGCTGCAGTTCATTTTTATAAGCCACCTCTCGTCTTGTTAGCACACTTTTCTAAACTTCATTTATTCTGCCCTAGATTGGGGTACCCCTCACTCTTCCAGAGATGACTCACATCTGACACATACATACCCCTGAAGTACTCTATTCTCACCCACATCTGAGCTTCTCTGTTTTATGTAACAGCACTTGCTACCCAGCTGCCATTCAGAAAGAAATTTGAAGAAATCATCTTACTAAAAATATGCATATGACTAATAAAGCATTGGTCTCCCAATGCATGTTGCAAATTGCTCTGGGATAAAGAAAATTTAAAACCAAAGAATGAATTACTAATGATGATATTTAATGCAGACCATTGTATTTGGGCCAAAAAGCGTTTTGTTTTGTTTTGTTTTCATATATTAGGTTACATAACTCACAGGCTTGAGGATGGATGCCTGAGTGGTATTTATATTATTTCTTTTCCAATCATTTTCCTATTAATTCAACCTGTAATTCATTATGGCATTGCCTGACATTAACAACTAAACATCTTATACACACATATACTTACCCCTTGCAATATAATAAAATAATATATAATAACATAAATGTATATTAAAAATAAGTAACAACCTGGAAAAGAAAACACCTTTTTTGTGTGTGAAATTCACAATCTAGAGAGAAATCAGGCCCCAAATCATCTACTGCAGTATGTCATGCTTGCTGTGAGCTAGTAGCTGAAGTGTAGAGAAAGGAACACTGGTACAGTGCTCTTTCCATTATCTGGGTAACTCAGAGGCTGGAGCAAAATCTCAGGTGAGACATGCAAAGGAGTCAGTCACTCCCTGAGTGGACAGTATGCCTCAATTCCCCCTTTCAGGTACCAAGGGCTCCACCTTACTTACATTTGTTGATGTGGGATATCCCTCTGTATGCTATAAATACCATTGATTAATAAAGAAGCTTCTTTGGGACTATTGCAGCACAGAATGGGGCAAGGTAGGAATTCCAAGCAGACAGAGGAGGAGAGAGTAGGCTGAGTCAGAGGGAAGCCATGTAGACACCAAAGGAGACCAATGCTGGAACCTTACCAGTAAACTATGAGCCTTGTGGTAAAATATAAACTAATAGAAATGGGTTAATTTAAGATAAAAGAGCTAGCTAAAAACATGCATAAGCTAATATGCCAAGTAGTGTTTTAATTAATACAGTTTCTGTGTGATTATTTTGGGTCTGGGCATCTGGGAAATGAACAAGCAGCCTCCGACTACAGTGTGTAGTTACCTGGGTCATATACACTCAAATTTTAGGCTGGAGTTAGATACCTTCATATTATAAGATGGAGAATGATGAGCTCTGGAAGGCAGAATCAAACCATCCAAGCAGAATGAACTCAGCTTTCATCTCTTCAGGAAATTCTTTAGCTAACAGAGTCAAGTATCAACTCTGGAGCATCTTACGTCTAATAGCTGGCCAACATAGAGACCACACAATTGGGTTAGCTAAGATTTTCATTGAGGCTGCACCTGCCATAATTATTTTTTAATTGATATTTACATCTTAAAAACCAATTCACTTATTTGTGTGTGTTGGGGGCAGAGGTCATGTTGTGGCCCTGCATGCAAGTTAGAGACAACTTGTAGGAGTTAGTTTTTTTTTTCCTTCCTTTGTTTAGGTTCCAAGCATCAGACTTGGGTGGTCAGGTTTGTTGTCAAGTGCCTTCATTCACCAAGCCATCTTGGTGACCCCTATAAATAATTTTTATAATTATTTTGCCTTGTCATTAACTTTCAGGATTTAGTTGTTTAAAATCAAGCCATATGGCATCACCTTTGGCTTCTTTAAAACTTTAAAATGATTGTTTGTAGTGTACCCTTATTGTTCTTCATCTTATGCAGTCCAACACACAACACAGCTGTTGAGTCTGAGGAAGTATACTTTTCAACTTCACTTACACAAGGAAACATACTCCCTACTTGAGTTGCTTTCAACTAGGGACTCTTCAATCTGCACAGGAAAGCAAACAGAAAACTCTTTGGAGCATTGATAAAGGCATGGTCCCATCAGTGCTCACCCCCAAATCACTGCTGACCTCTCTGCCACTGTCATACATTCTGATGACTTCTTGTCCATGTCTCTGATCTTTGGGGACTCCTGAGTAACAAACTTCCTTTCTTTTGTGAATTTCAGTTTCATTTACTTATTGTGTCTTTCATATCCTACACACTTGAATTTTCAGGTCACAGCATTCTTCCACAGGGTCTCACCTAACAGAATTAAACATGGCATAGATCAGACAACAGCAGAAAAGTATTCACCAAAAGGAACAAAAGGGACACTTAGCAACAGGTCAGACTCTTATGCATCAGACCAGCTACTAGAAAAGCAGATACTCCTATAAAAGGTACATTATAAACACCCACAGAAAGTTCCTACAAAAGAATGTCTTGAGTCTGCTCAGAGAAGAAAGACATGCCCATCAGTGCCTCTCAGCTTTACACGTTCTGTCTTGAAGTGCCCTCTAGACAATCTTACCATGAGTACCTAGAAAGCCACTCCACGTTGACAGAGACTCTTGAGGACAGGCCATATTCTCCTTCATTCTCATCACTATTGCTACTTCCTCCTTGAAAATTTCTGGCAGAAGCATCCTAGTGGCACAAGCCAATAGCCCATTATTGGAAAGTAAAGCCAAAATAATCAAGAGTTAAATATTATTCTCAGCTACATTACAATTAGAGCACAACCTGGACTGTATGGGTTCTGTCTCAGGAAAAGAAGAATGAAACAAAAAAATGCTGAGAATCTGCATGAATTTGTACAATAAACATTCTGATTTGGGGCAGGCAGAATGACTAAGTGGGCAATGCTGCTTGCCACCCATCCCAAAGTCCCGAGTTTAATCCCCAGAACCCACGCAGTGGAAAGAGAGAACTGATTTTAGCAAACAGTTCTCTAAACTGCACACACATACCATGAATACTTTTGTCTCCACCATATAATATAAAAAAGTCATTCAAAATGTAAAAACAGGTTAAAATTTGTTTCTGTCTTTTCCCTTTTCAGTGCTACTAGCATTAGAAAGCTGTTCTTGCTTGCTTTCTTTTTTGTGACTTAATACCATAACTAAAAGAAACTCAAGGATGTAGGGAATTAATTGAGACAAGTTATAGATCATCACTGAAGGAATCCAAGGAGGGATCTCAATGCAGAAGATTAAAGCAGAAACCATAGAGGAGCGCGTTTTAACTCCTGGTTACCCTTGCTTGCATGGCCACATTTCACACAAAGGCCAGGCTCGCCAGCCTGGAGAAAGCACAGCCCACACTGGGCTAGACCCTCCTCTGCCAATTAATACTTAAGAGAATGAATGCATCATAGACATGCAGCAAAATATGTAGGAGAAAGTTCTCGAATGGGGTTCCTTCTTCCCAGATATATCAAATTGGCAACTGAGGCTGTGACAAAGACAAAAAAAAAGCAAGTTGTAGAGAAACAAAAGCCCTTTCCTATATTGTAGAAAGAGAGTCAGATTATTTCTGATGTCTTCAGAGGATGCTCTCAAATATCTGTAGATGAAAGCTACCAACTCAAGCATGAGGTCTCCTTGCTTTTCCTCCATGGTGGAGAGCTCATCTTTGGTCCTCTCTAGCAGGGAATAGCCTTCATTTCTGTAGATAATCCCTTGTCTACTTAGCAAAAGTTCTTCAGAGACATTACCAGGTCTGATAAAGATGATGCTGAATGAGGGTTGGATGGTGTATTTTCCTCTTTGTTCTTTTCAGTTTCTAGTCTCTTTGTGTTTAAGAGAATTGAGAGGGTGGTAATGAGGGGAGTTTGGGGAGGTGAATGTGTTTAAAACTCATTGTATGAAATTCTCAAAGAATAAATAATATATTTAAAAATTAAAAAAAGAAATAAATGTAGAATACATTCTAAAATGAAAGATAGACACATGAAATGTACTATTTTTTCTTTTCTTTTGCTTTTTGATATTGTGACCAAGTATGTTTCTCCCTTCCTCAAAGGCCTTCCATATATCCCTATTCACTTTCTTTCAGATTTGTGTCCTCTTTTTGCATTAATTATTATTGCATGCATATATGTTTTTATACATACATGTATATTCCAAAACATAACTTGTTGGGGCCATTGAATGTTATTCATATGTATGTTTTCAGGGCTGACTGTTTGGAGCTGAATGTCTTATTAGTGTGCTCTTCTCTTGGGAGGGCCACCTCTCCTGTGTCCAGTAATACTCAATTGCCTATAATTCTTTGTGTAGAGTTGAGACCTCTTGGGCTCTTACCCATCCAGTATGGCATTTAACAATTATTGATAACCAAGAGAAATATTTGGGGATGATATAAAGGAGAGAGTAATAAAAATAAACATCATATTGAATGAGGTAACCCAGACCCAGAAAGACAAATATATGCACTCACTCATAAGTGGTTTTCAAACATAAAGCAAAGAAAACCAGTCTAAAATTCACAATCCCCGAGAACCTAGACAACAATGAGGACCCTAAGAGAGACATACATGGATCTAATCTACATGGGAAATAGAAAAAGACAAGATCTCCTGAGTAAATTAGGAGCATGGGGAGCATGGGAGAGGGTTGAAGGGGAGGGGAGATGAAGAGGGGAGCAGAGAAAAATGTGTAGCTCAATAAAATCAATTTAAAAATATACCTTACTAATTGGAAGACCTCCTGATAGGCTCCACCTCTTAAAGATCCCTCTTCTCCTGGTAATAATACCCTGTGACAAAGACTTCAAACTGCAAACTTTGGGTGCTCTAGTCATCCAACCTGTGGAACAGATACAAAATATCAGTAACGCAAGTTAACTCCTGGCCTCTTTGTGTATACAATTACACTGTTGTACTGGACACTTTACAACTTTTTCAAGAGGAAAAAAGTTCAAGTTAAGATGTTCTTACCATAATAAAAAGAAGAAATAAGACATCATAGCTAATCAGATATTTTTTAATTGTCCAATACCATCAATCACAAAATCCAGAAAAATTACAATATTTCTATTTGTTTACCTGTTTGCTTGACTGTGTATGCTTTGGTTGCCTCTCCTCATATATTGTCAAATTTGAAAACATAATTTTCTATAAAGCAATAGAAAGATTACTCATATTTTCCTTGATACTGACTGATTGAAGTTTGTTTTTATTTGAAGCTGGAAAAGTATAATTAGAAGGTTAGTCCCACACAAAATTATTGCATAACATTAGCCCCTTTTGAAAGGCAGTGTGACAGTTATAAGAAATCAGAGAAAAACAGGATGCCTCAGGTGTAAATGAAAGTAGAAAATGAAAGAACATACCTAAATACAGTCAGAAAGCGTTTAAATACAGTTTAGAAAGTGTTTGCTTTCTAAAAATGCTCTGAGTTAGTTAAGATAAACAGTCACCCATTTGCACCACAGCTGTTGTTGTCAAGGCCTTTAACCCATTTCTGCTGTGCTTAGAGAAAGGAGTGTGAAGCCGCTGACCCCTCTCATTACCTCTAAATAAGTCAATAGGTGTGTAGAATGGTGGATGTGATTTTGAACACCAGCATTTGGGAACAATTTCGTAAAATTGCTGAAGTGCAGGCTGAAATACCAGGGTAGAGATGATGAGCAACCCACAACTCACAGCTTTAAAAAAAAAAAAACCTGAGCAAACAGCTCTGCTCTTCTGCTCTCAAGTCTCAAGATGAAAATGATTGCCTGCCCTCATGGCTAATCCTCAACTAATAACCAAGGAAATGATGTGCCACTCTGAAGGAGACTGCTTTAGTCTTTGGTGCCTGCAAAATGTCACTGGATTGAGTGACATCTGCCTCCCACCCGTAGGCTGGCTCTTTGTAGGAGGGTCATCTGCCTATGTGTTACTTTCATTGGTTAATAAAGAAACTGCCTTGGCCCCTTTTGATAGGCCANTTTCGGGGTATAAGCTAGCCGTGTGGGAGCCGGGCTGGACGAAAAGCAGGGCCCGCTCCCCTTATTACTACAGCTCTTGGCCTCTACTCTTGGTGTTTTAAGCCATTTCTCCCGTTCCCAACACTTCATCTGCTCACTCTTTTAATAGTTGATAGAGAGGCTCTCACTCTGTAGTTTCATCCAGTTCTCAGAGGTTCAATGATGACATGCTCAGATTGCTGTTTTTATTTGGACCTCCCTTCTTAGCGTAAGATTCAGATATCCAGTCACTCAGGAGCTGCATTTAATGCAGTGGTCCCAGCAATCCTAATTTCCACATGAGTCAAACATTCATAGCACACTGGGTGTCTTTTCTAACGTCTCTCCAAACTGCTGTTTTTACATAGGCTATTTCACTTAGTAACAGTAAGTAGCCCAATTTTATAACCACCATTTCTTTCCAGGCTTTCTCTTATTATATTTCTGTTTTTTTTTCCCCATCAGTTGCTACCCAGCTTTCATTAGAGCAAGGCATTCAAGTCACAGTTGATCCCGTCTGCGCATGCCTTTTCTCTAGAATTCCCTGACCTGTTTGATACCAAAACATCCTTTGTGTTTTTTAATCCTTTGTTGAATAAAGTCTGAGGTGCAAGTTAGGGCAGCTGAATCCTAGGCCTTTTCCAGCTGGGTGCAGCTGTGAACCAGTGACTGCACAGTCATCCCTCAGTCCTTACTTATACTCTTGGGCATCTCTGCTTGTACACTGAGCATTCGTCCCATACAGTCTTCATGCTTTCTTTAAAGTCACCATTTGTATTTTTACTACCCTTCATAATCCAAGCTTCTTTCCCTTGCTATTGTCCCTCAGGACATGCAGTGTTCATTTGCCCTGTAGAAATTGTCAGTTACCCACAAAATTTGCGTGCGTGTGTCTGTATATGTATGTATAAAGAAGACGAAGATGTGTTGACATTTATAGTTTGTATATCTGGTATACTACTAACCATACAAAGAGAATTGGGTCACAAATTTTAAAATTTGATATCTGTTCTTCATCTATTCTATCAGAGTCTTGCTCTGTAAACGCTTGGTTTACCCAGACATGCCCAGTGTTGCATTATCAGCCCTGTCATGTATGTCCTCAACCATGTTCACCTCAATATACTTGCTCACACTACTACTGTCCCATAATATATTCACTCATCCAATTATACACTTTATCTTGAATAGCTTTCTGTTTTTGGTGCATCATGCCAATGAGAAGTCTTAATTCCTTCAAAATAACATTAATTTCATAAGCACATTTTTGATAAATATGCATTTTGTGGTAAATATGTTTACTGAAACTTAAAAACTGGGGGAAAATTACATAAATGTTGCTTGAATTATGTGCCTAAGATATAAAGTGGTAATAGAACTCAATATTTAATATTCTAAACTATAATCTGAAAGATGCTTTGAAGTGTCTTTCCTCTGTTAATTATATGCCCATTATTAGTAATTTGTAATCCTAGAGACTAGGCACGGTATTTTAGGTGTTGTATGCATTTTTGGCCACAAAATTAGTTTATTTCATAGTTCTATTTTGTCTGACATTATGCACTTTCGTGTGATTCCTATCAATCACATTTTAGTAATTTACAATTAAAATCTCTACCAGAAATTATGTGCTATTAAAAATGTTTATTCAAAAGAAGTTGGTATTATTGTTACTTATTAAATTGCAACTATCTTAAGCTAAAATACTTCACTATGTTGAATATTTTGTTGAGGATAGTCTTGAAATTACACTGCTATTAAACTATTTATATATACCTCTTAATAATGAAAATATCTAAATACATTTATATAGAAATAACAAAATCTAGTATAATAGAAGTTTATACATATTATTTCATATCATAAAATTAATCACAAGAATATTAAAAAAATATTTAAATGAAAACCAAAGTCATTATAATTAATAAGAAATAAATTCTTATTAATAAGAAGTAAATCAATAATATGAATATTGCAATCCTAAAATGTATCATTTTATGAAATAATTATTCAAATGTAAATAAATATAAAATATTTATTCATAAAATATGAAGTATTTATAAGTAGGAACAATGAATATCTCAAAGTAATTGCTTCATTTTAAATCATCTTACAATAATATGTGAATATATGAATAATTTTAGTTTTATAATTACCTTTTAATGGAAATAGTAGCTACAGTAGCTTCATATTTCATTTCTTTGTCACTCTGATTATGCATGAAGGAAAGCAAGGAGCATTTGAAAACATTCCACCTTAGGGAGACTGGTTTCAACTTTAGAATCACAGTAAAAATAGGTTACTGTTATACAGTACCCAACAGCTTACTTTGTAATTAAGAGAATATTCTAAATAAGACACTCATTTTATCCTCTTTTCCGCCATAACCCATGGTTACTATTTGCCAACCTACTAATTAGAGAATAGATTCTCCTTCCCCTGCATGCCACGGGCAAGAAAAGTGTATTTTGCTGTATAATCAATACCCTTCTCCTGAAGTCAGTCATCCTTGTAAACTCTGGGGGCAAATAATACATTTAAAAGTCATGAAAGTACAGTGTTGTCCTAACACATCCCTTTATTATTGATGTGGGATTCCCCTCTGTATGCTGTGAATACCATTGGTGAATAAAGAAACTGCCTTAGCCTGTTGATAGGGCAGAACTTAGGTGGGGAAAACTAAATTGAATGCTCAGAGAAAGGAGGTGGAGTCAAGGAGAATCCATGTAGCCCCTCCAGAGACAAATGTCAGAAGGAACTTTATCTGGTAAGCCACAGCCTTGTGGCAATACACAGATAACTTGAAATGGGTTAAATTAAGATGTAGGAGTTAGCCAATAAGAAGCTAGAGCTAATGAGCCAAGCAGTGATTTAAATAATA
>LOEQ01001767.1:104611-118439 GCA_001685075.1 Bramus lutescens
AATATAGTTTCTGTGTGATTATTTCAGGGCTGAGCAGCCGGGAACCAACAAGTGACCTTCCTCCAACATATTATTCCAACCCCACCTATAGTATTTCAGGCCAACTCATGGATAATATGCTGATAATTTTACACAGATCTCTTAGTTCACCAAACAGTTGCCTCCACAACACATTCATATGGGTGTGCATATACACATCCTGCTTCAGACTTTTCAGTTCTGAATGTTATGGTGAGGTGACAGATGTTCTACTTTATAGCCACTGTTGAGTCATAATTATCCTCAAAAGTGACTGTCAGACATTGTAACTATTCATAATTCTTTAAGCCTATGATCCCCAATGGCTTGTGTTCTAATTCCCTGTTGTGAAGTCTTACCTTACCTGGCAAATGGTCTTGGTAGGTATGATCACAAACATTGATCGGGTATGGTGAGCATGCCTTTAATCCCACCACTCAGGAGGCCAGAAATAGGCAGAACTCTGTAGTCAGCCTGATCTATGTGATGTGTTCCAGAACGTCCAGGGATACACAGTAAGCCTCCATCTCAAAAAAGACACGAGATGGACATTGAAAGGTAGAGATGATCCTGAATTAACCGAGTTGACACAAGCTCAAAAGCAGAGACTCCTTCCTAAGTGGGTCAGATAGAAGCAACAAAGGGAAAGGGGAATAGATGTCATACATGAAGAGTATTATGGTCTTTGTTGGCTTTGGCTAAGTAGGATAGGGACAATGGGAAAACAATGTGAATAGCACAGTCTGAAACACTCTCTGATCATAGACAGAAATCCATTGGACTTAATCTTATGATGTAATGTCAAGTCCTGCCCATAAATAAGGGAGAGCATGTTTCTCCCTTTGAACCTTCTTTGAATAATATACCCATTTCTCAGGGATGATCAAGGTAAGTATAATCCTCACCCCTCATCAAGGAAACACACAGATCCCATTATAGAAAATCACAACTGAGCAAAAGGCAAAGTTGAAGAACACAGTCCTAACTGATACTTTTAAAACAGAACTCTTGCTCCTAGGCTCAGGTATCATTTGATGATGGGATAGGAAGAATTTAAGAGACAGAGGAGCTAAGAATTTGCTGTGAGATTTAGTCTCAAAAAATAAAAGAAAAAGTCAGAAACTGCATCCATGAAGCCTCACCAATATAACTGTTTATATATGATCTGAAAATAAAAAAGTACTTTTTAATAGAAAAAATATATCCTAACCCCCTTTATTTTAGTCTAGTGAACTGTTTGTCAACCTGTATATTGTGACTCCTTTTGGTATTGAATGGGATTGAATAACTGTTTCACAGGGGTCACCTAAGAACATCTGCATATCAGATATTTACATTACTATCTGTAACTAGCAGAATTACAGTTATAAAGTAGCAATGAAATAATTTTATGGTTGGGGGATCACCACAACGTGAAGAACTCTACTAAAGGGTCACATCATTAGGAAGGTTGAGAACCTACTGGTCTGGTGCCATCTGCACCACACTCATAAATTTACAAAACTGTAAAATAACAATATAGCTTAAGCTGTCAAAACTATTCTAATCTGTTTGGAAAGGAGAAGAAATCCTACAGAATTAGTCACTCTGTCACTATGGTTAGGAAGTCATATCAGAGAGAGAGAAGGATGAAGCTGAACAGCAGGAGCCCAGGCCACAAACTTTAATACCATAGGCAAATCAACATGACTGCCCACCCCCACCCTCCTTAGAACTACTCAACATTCTGTCCCCATCATGAAAGGAAGAGTCTCTTATACAAAGCAAGATATTAGATGGGGACGCTTGATGTCATTAGAGGCTGAAAATTTAATTTCATAAGAACTAGTTTACAAATCTATCCAAAATGACAATGTTAGCATTTTTTGAAAGCATCATAATGCAGTTGAATGGATATGAGCTACATGAAAGAGGAAAACGTTTAAGTTTCTGGGGAAAAAGCTGCTTCAGCTCTTTTGGATTTCTGTCCATGGAGGGCTGACTTTGGCAGTTGTTCCTAAGGCTCAAAGGTTACTTTGTCTTTTAATTTGACATTCTAGAAATTAGTTAGTTTAGTTTTAACAATCTCACTTATTGTTAAGCAAAAAAAAAAACTCTCTGCAGGAAAATATTTTTCTCCTTAGGAAATGAAAGTGAAATTGCCGGTTGAGTGCCAAATTCCTTCCTGTTGCAAAGCATTGGTTTCACCTGCAGCAAAGATTCTTTAGCGCCCAGAAGGAAGTAGATCAAGCAGGCATAGATGTGGTGATAGACACTCCCTAGGTAGAGCTCAGGAGAATTTTGAGGCCACAGCAAATTAATCTAAAAGTGAGGAAGCCTGGATGTTTCTCATCACTCAAAATCACCTTCTGTCATGATATGCCCTATAGCTTTATCTGGGAGCTTGTTACAAGATGAGAATTTGTGGTCCTACCCAAAAACCATGTGCACTAAAAACACAAGTTCTACAGATGATTTTAATATCTGAAAAATATTACCATAATGTTAAAATCTCCAACAAATCACCTCCTGGATTGTTCTCCTAGCTACCTCTAAAGGTACCTTGTTTGAAGATCGTAAACAAAATCTCTACTGACTAGGTTCAATCTCCTGGAAGGTGAATGTTTTTTGAATGCTGTGTAAAAATGAGAGCTCTTCTTATATGGCCCAAGAGGTTCTCAAATGACAGTAGGCCAGTCCACAGAAAACAATCAAAATAGTATTACAAGAACATGTGTAGTGAAAGAAATTTTAAAAGAAAGAATTACACTTCTTTGATCTCAAGTCTATTTGATTTATTTTCTGTATTTGTCTAATATATTTGCTGGGTAATAATAAGATACTGTAGTGAATCTAGCTTATTAATAATATAAATTCAAAATTTGTTTCCTTTCCTGCATATCGCAAAATTATATACAATATGTATGCCCTAAGAAATCTTAACTTTGCCTTTTTTTTTACATAGAATCATGATAACTTCAAAGGGAACCTAAAAATCACTAAAAAAATGTGTCCAAATAACAGAAGGGTAATAACGCTAGGCTTATGAATTCAGGATTTATTTAAAATACCCCCTCTCATACACACACACAAACACATTGAAAGCTTGCTGTCTTTCAGAGAAAAGCTTTGTTAGGCAAATACCAATTAGCAGGACTTGAAAATAATTTAAATACTCTAGGACTGAGCCTGTATGTAATTAAAAGATTTAAGTCTAGATGGTGGCAAATAGCTCGACACAACTTTATATTTTAAATACAGCTCAAGTAAGTGGCAATGACTGCTGATTTAATGGGTTTGTTCTGAGTTGTGTTTGTATAGTACTATTTTAAAGCATCATTTCCTGTTTCACTGTGAATCTTCAATGATTGGTGCCAATTATTTCTACTCTGTGATGTTTTATTATTTACGTTCTTTTGTACATTTTATAACTATTTATGTACAACAATGCACTTTACATACAATATAACACTAAAATAGAACACTTTGGCATAGTTTTAATAAGAAGAAAAAGGAAAAATAATATCTGGTTGCAAAATCCCTCTTACAAAAACACATCTATGGAAAAAAATCATTCTTAAACAGATCAATGTGCCTAATATATTCAGTGACTAGTCATGTCTAATTCCTTCACCCAATTTTCACAATCATTGCTTCAAAGAAATAGCACATATTGAATTCTTTTGGGATGCCAAAATAGTTACTGCTGCTTTGATATCCAAAAAGTTGAATTCACATATCCACCATTAAATGCCTCAGGAGTGCTTTTATCTACATGCCATTCTTTCTTATCATCTCTTAGTCTCTCTTCTAATATATGAACTTTACCTATATGAATACATATTTACATATATGCATGTATAAATTGCAGCTAGCATCAGCATATGAGGGAAAATGTAATGTTTCGGCTTGGTTTCTTTCTATGTTTGTGTCATCTCACTTAATATTATATTAATATTTCCAGGTCTGTCTATTCACCTGAAAACTTTAGGATTTCATTTTCTTTATACATCAATGATACTCACTTTTGTATATGTACCACATCTTAATTATCCACTCAGCTGTTGATGGATACCTAGGCTGGTTCCATTTCCTTGCAATGATGAATTCAGAAACAGAAAAGAGAGATGTGCGAATAGCTCTGTGGTAGGATACGCTGTCCGAGGAGTGGTATAGCTGGTTTGGATGGTACATCTGTTTTTAATTTTTTGCAGAACTTCCAGAACGATTTCCATGATTGCTATTTTAATTTATACTCTCACTGGCAGTAAAAAATGTTTCCTCTTTCTTTGCATTCTATGAAAAATGTGTTATCAAATGTCTTTCTTTTTTGCTTTTTCTTCCTTTCTTTTTGACTGTTTGTATTTTTTTATTGATTTTATCGAGCTATTATTTTTTCTCTTCTCTCCTAATCCCCTCCATTCTACCCTCTCCCATGGTCGCCATGCTCCCAATTTACTCAGGAGATCTTGTCTTTTTCTACTTCCCATGTAGATTAGATCCATGTTTGTCTCTCTTAGAGTCCTCATCGCCAAGAAATGCAAATCAAAACAACTCTAAGATTCCATCTTATACCTGAAAGAGTTGCCAAGATCAAAACACACACCCAAAAAATCCTTATATCTCAGAAAAATGTCTTGTGAGCAGAAGTAACCATGGGCTGCGCTCCAACCTTTGGTATTTTAAATGTTTTGCACTTCAAGCAATTTTCTCAACTGTTTCAAATGTTTGTTTGTTTTCCTAACATATATCCCAATGGTAAGATCTCATTTTGTTAAGCTGAGCATGGTCATCTCTTCTCTCTGTTTATCTGGTTTCCTGTGCATGAAAAGACTAAGAGAAAGACATTGAGGTTGTGTCTGTTGCCTTTGGGCACCTCCTTAGAGGAAGGTTATTGGACACTCGACCTTCCATTTGTGAAGGTATCTAATAGTTCCTAACTACCTGGCAATTAACCCTTAGAACTCACCCAACAGGAGATTGCAAGCAAAAATAAATATAAATAATTAACCATAGGAGAATGAGTTCTCTGACTAACAGAACCCTGTACTTAAATGCGTACTTAGGTTTAGCATATAGCACATAGATTGAAAGTCCATTTACTGGTAGACTCAGGCTATGAGAACCTCATAATCACATGACATTTCCATATTATCCAGACATATCTTTCCCCTGAACTTTAACATCACTGAATAAGTCTTAAAGGGATACACAGTTGTATTGTTTTGTTTTTCTATTTTTTGTCTTACCAGTTTTTTAATTTGTTCGTTTATTTTGATTTTCATTTTTTGTTTCTTTTTTGGGGGGTTGTTTCTTATTTGTTTGTTTGTTTGTTAGATAAAGAACCTGAAGTTGATTGGATAAGGAGGTAAGGGAGATAATCAGGAATTGGGAAGGGAAGGAACGTGATGAAAATATATGAAAAATCACATTGAAAAATTCTTATTTTAAAAAGACTTCACACAGCTCAGAACACAAACACACGATGTGAAATCCCAGAAGACATCTAGTACTTCAGGTTGCAGTGAGAAACTCCAAAGGATCATGGCCGCTTTTTCATTGAAAATACTGTAAAGAATATTGGCAGGAACTGAATATATTGATACAACACATGAACAGCTATCAATTTTAAAATATTGCAACCAAAATCCTGCACTACATATTTTATCAGCAATTAGTTTTATTGGTTCAATGAGCACCAAGTAATTATTGCCAAAATGTTCATGTGTTATGGATCTGTTGTAGAACTGAGAAATACGTAGATAGCTTTGATAAGAGTGAGGTAATAATATCTCAAAATCCGTCTGTACATAGAATTTATAATTATTCCCTTATTCCCTATTGAAACAATTCCAGTTGCATGAGGCAATTAACTATTTCAAAGAATAAAATAACGTTATTTCAAGATAAAAATGCTGGGTGTCATGAAAAAGAGAACCAAACCAAAAACAAACAAACAAACAAAAACCAAAGCAAAACTAAGATAGGCAAGGTGGCTCAGGAAGTGGACTGTTTGTTAAAGGAGGCTGAGGATTTAATTTGAACCTGGGAAATAGTAAAAATGGAAAGAGAACAAACCGTACAAAGTTGTCCTCTGACCTGTACATGGGCATTGTGGCATGCATGTAAACCAACCCCCACACACATCATACACACATACAATTAAATCAAAAATATAGAAGATCATGTTAATAAGAATGATCATTGTCATGCAAAGTATCCTTCAGTAAATATCTAATAAAATTTATAATCTTTGTTAACTAAAATAGATTTACTGTTAATTGAGATGCATTATTTTATAAAGAAACTATTCATAATGCTATTAATTTAGATAGCATATTTAAAGAATATGTAGAGAACTATGCAAATAAGAAAATATTTTGTAATCTGATATCAAATATAATAACCTCTGATATTACAATATAGTTTGTCTAAGAGAAGTCAAAAAATTCCTATTTACTTAGTAGGTACTATATTTCATAATAAACTTATTTCTGCCACTGATTATTTACATGGCTCTTACACCAATATTTTTCTTGTTATATATTATGAATTCATGTTATATC
Source organism: Bramus lutescens (assembly GCA_001685075.1). Lineage (NCBI taxonomy): Eukaryota > Metazoa > Chordata > Mammalia > Rodentia > Cricetidae > Bramus > Bramus lutescens. The sequence goes on from LOEQ01001767.1 coordinate 111,175, forward strand.
TATATTAAAAATAATATTAATATTATTTTAAGAAATAAAAACTACATATAAGGTATATATTTTCTAAATATTCATTCACAGAACAAGCAAAGAATATTCTAGGCATTATCATTTTGGAAGGAATTCAGGAAAGAGAAACAGGAAAGTAGAATCAGTAATAGCTTAGGTTTACTGTGAATCCAGAAGCTCAAAGATGTGTAATATATAACTGAGTCCTTAGTTCTTCAGGAAAAAAAAGGCAATAAATAATTTTTAAGTCTACAAGAACTTTTAGGATTTTCTTTTATTATATTTGAGGTTATAGCCGCTTTGATAAATGAAAAAGAAAATCAGGCTTACTGTTTGGAAGTAGATTGTCACTTACTCCAACTAAGTCAATATGTAGAAAACCATAATTAATATACAAAAACATACTAGAGAGAATAAGTGAATGCAACAAATTATATAGCCTGTTATTTTGGGACACTAGCAACAATAATTGCATTTCTGAAAAAGAGTTATTATTTACAGTCACATCTAAACACATGACATTTTTGTAGATGACTTAGACAGGGTAACTCTTTGTTCCAAAAATTGGCAAATATTGAGATATATTAAACTGTATAAAAATGTCGATAAAGCAATTTTATGAAATAAAAAACTTATTAACATATAAATTCTACCCAAATATGTATGAACCAAAATGTGGTTCAATGCAAGCACAATTATAAATTAAGCAAGTAATACTACAGAATTTAATGAATAAATCAAAATTTTACTTTGAAAATGTATTACTGTGAGCAAAGAAATTAGTATAAACCTTGCCATAAATTTGAAAGAAAACTGAGTATACTATCACTGAGTGTACCAATCAATAGACTGAGGTCCAGAAATGAGCCACATACATAGAAACAACCAATTTAAAAAAAATATTTAAGATAGTTCAATGTAGCTACAATAAAATTGTTTCTTAAATTTTACACTTATTCAATTATTTGTTGTGCAGTATGTGCATGTATGGAGGTCTAAGGTCACCATACAAAGGTAGGTTCTCACCTTTCACACATGGGTCCTGGGGACTGGCCTCATCTTGTCAGTAAGTACCCTACCCAATGAGCCATCTCACAAAATCTTGTCAATAAATGATCCCCAAGCAAATATGTATTCTATGAAGAAGTGGAAAATGTTATGACTTTGTTATTAACATCTATAACATGTCTAAAATTAATTCATAATAAGGTATAAGGTATGTTTTAAACTTAAAATTATATTTTTTTTAAAGAAAAAGAACTTTGTCAGGGTTGTGGGAGGTGGACAGAATGGGAGGAGGGAACGGAGTGAGAACTGGGATTGGTATGTAAAATGAAATAATACAGTTTGTATTTTTTAAAATAAATAAATAAATAAAAGAACTTAGAACAGAAAGAAATACTTTTAACGTTTGCATATGTTATTATTTGGAGGGACAAAAATATAAAAGAAAATTAATATATTTTTCCTCATTAATAATAAAAGCTTTGCTCTTTCAAAGAAAAGTCAGTTGATGAAGTAAAAGGCTAGCAATAGAGGAGGAAATACTTGAAAGGCATGCGTCTGATGAAATTCTATCAGTCATATTCTTATCACTCAATAACAGGAAACCATTTATAAACTCAGTCGGATGTTTTAAAAATATTTAACAAAGAGAAATCATGTAGGCAGTAAACAAATGTGAAATGATTATCATTTTTTTCACTAGAAAAATGTAAATTAATACCAAAATGAGGAACCATGACAGGCTCATGGCAGGAACTTAAGTGACAAGGCCTGGCAAGCAGAATGAAATGGAAAATGGTACAATCACTTTACCAAACATTTTGACATTTTGCTACATGGCTAATCAAACTCTTCATCATTAAACTTGGAAAAACACCAACAGGGTTAACAAGTAACCTTTAATAGATTAAGACAAGATAATATGACAGTCAATGTTGGAATAAAATACTGCTCTCAGATGAAGAGCATCTGAGAATTTCAAAATCATTTTGAGAATGAAAGAAGTAAAAAAATGCAAGAACCTGTAATATCAAGTGACATGACATTCTGGAAGAGACTGAACTGTAGTCACCAGCAGTAGACTTGCACTTGTCTTGCCCTGGGAGCAAAGCAGTTGTTTACTGTGGTTTGAATGTGAAAAACCTGCAGGCTCCTTTGTATGAGTATTTAGGCCACAGCCAGCAGGGCTTTGTTGGAATTCCTTGGGATACTAGATTTAGCTAGATGAAGCTGGTCACTGGCATTGGGTCTTGAAGGTTATAGACCTGCCACATTCCCAGTCTGAGATCCCCAGTTGCCATGCTTTCCCACCAGGGTAAACAGCCCTCCCTGAATCATGAGCTCCTGTCAAGCCATTTCACACAGAGATGAGGAGGGTAACTCATTTAACAGGGAATACAAGAGACGGTTCTGGCAATGTTCTACATCCTGACCGAGTGATGATTACATGAGTACAAATTTTGTCAAAACATGCTGAAAATATTAGCAAGGTGCATGTGAGTATACCCAAACTATTTCAAACTGAAGTTGATTAAAAGGGGAGATTGAAGAAGGAAGAAGAGAAGGAAAACAAACCCAGACTGGGTTAAGCGCCATCATAGTCAGCAGCTATTCTTCTGACACATGAAGAGGAAAAAGCTATCCCTTGCTTCCTGGGCAGAGCCCTGCAGTGGTAGGATCCTCAAGTTGAAGTTTTATAGTGTCTATTGAGCCAGCTGACCCCAGGAGAATCATGGCAGTTCACATGCCCAGCATGGTTTGAAAGAAGCAAATTGTCCCCTTCCTTAAGGGTAATGAAGAATTAGAAAAAGCCTTGGGCATGCTGCACAGATAATTATGTAACTCAGTGTGTGCAGAAGTAGCAGACAAATCACTTACTGAATAGAAAACAAGGGCATATCTGGCATGAGTGAGCAACAGCAGAGTCACAGCCTGTGTGCGATAAGAGGCAGGAATCAAATGAGGGCCCCATAAGCAAAGGCTTTCCTATGTGCTCCACGACAAATTGGTTCTCTTGCTTTGTATTATGAAACACACTGCCTAGGTAATACTGGCTGAGCCTTCATTTCGCTCTTTTTCTAGCTGTCAATCACAGCTGAGCTCAAACCCTGGGGTTTCCTAGGAAAGTCTTCTTTGATTGACTGTAAATATTTTATTTTTCTAATGATTATAATATTAAACACGAAGCTACTTCTTTGTAGGAACTTAAATTGTCATAACATTTGTGACATAATATGGGATTATTGTTTAACAGACTCCGCCTGAGTAGGAACACTTTGATTTTCATATCTGCTTTCAAAATAACATACTAAAGTAGTGTACAGACATATTTCCTGAAAGAGTTCCTTAGAGTAGAAGAGCAATATCTTTTTCAAACCCTGTCATTTTGGACTGTGACCTCTTTAGAGAAATTGCTCTCCTCCTCGGGGTGTAGTGGGATTCAAGGTGCAGAATTAGCAGCATTGTCAGAGGATGGCAAATTGTTTGGGGAGATTGTTTCAGATTTTGTGTTTCTATCCTTTATTCTCAGAATTTCAAATCATCAATAAGAGATGGTATAAATAATAAGAAATCATTGAGGAAAGTTTGAAATGTCATCTACTGCTACCATTAACTTCTATTTATCTCTGTGCTTCATTGAATAACAAGGAGGGCGTAGGCGAAGGCACCAAAACTCCAGAGCACTGTGCCAGTCAGTGCATGGTCACTGTTCATGTAGGAGGGCTCCACAGGCTGTGAAGGAATAACATCACTTGAGTCTCTAAGACTAATGATTCTGGAGTCAAAGAGATGGCTTAGTGGGTAAGTTATCAATCCCAACATTCACATTCAAATACAACAGCAATGGCATATTTCTGTAACAATACAGTAGGGTACAGTGTGAGGAGAGACATATGGACCCCAGAAACTTATTAACCAGGCAGTCCACACACAGTCTATCTCATATAATAAGCCCCTGGTTCAGTAAAAGACCTTATCTCAAAATATAAGGTGGAGAGCAGCTGAGGGAGAGGGACACTTGATATCAACTTCTGACCTGCAGATACAACAGGCACAACCATTGCATGTACACTCATGCACATATACATACATACATACATACATACATACATACATACATACACACACACANAGGGAGAGGGAGAGGGAAGGAGGGAAGAAGAGAGAGCGGAAGGGAGGAAGGGAAGGAGATTAGTCACCAAAAACCCTATGGCAGTGTGTTGTATCATGACACTGTAATCATTCTGAAGATGTCATGTTCTATGGTTGGCAACCATGGGGACCATTTGCTCAAAGAATACACTTCAAATGTTAAGTACCCTATAAACCATTGATGGTCTTGAACAAAAGACCTTGTATTAAATGCTATAAAACTCAAAAGTCTGAGGAAACTTTCAAACTGTTAAGCAGTTCAAGATCCACTAAGAACTTAAATATTAAGACAATAGACAACAGGGTTGTGAATGCACATTATTTTTATATATTCTTACAATATATAACATATATCCCTCAAGTATAATTAAAATACTCTAGCTTTGATGGTGAAAATAATAATTATAAATTAGTAGCATTTATGAGTTTAAATTGGCAGAATAGTCATTTCTAACATTTTATGTATGAATTTAATGCATTCTAAGACATGAGTGGGTTTTTAACACAATCACATGAAAATATCAATAATATCTTGCTATAAATACCCAGTCAGCATCTCATTAATGTTTCAAAACTGCACATAGCAGTTGGTTAATGCATGTTTCAAGTCTTGTTGTGTGTATAACCCTCTTATTTTTCCCTGTTGTTATTTCTTGGGGAAATTGAATTGTTGTTCCTATAGTTCCCTTTGGTCTGTATTACTCTGATTGCATCCCTCTGGTGTGGCTGAATGAGGTGCTGTGTCCTCTTATCCTTGTAAGTTGGGAGTTGGATATAGATGTTACATTGTGTTCCTGCTCACTACTTTCTAGCACATCCGCTTCATAGCCAGTGGTTTGCCCTTCTGTGGTGTTAACTGTGCCTACTGTGTTCGATATGCTTTGAATACTTTAAACATGCTTTAAACACTACAGCCTTCTAAATGAAAATGTCAGAAAAATCTCTGGATTCCAAAGTTTACGAAAAATAGAGTTAATAAATCAGCAGTTTAACATCTACCCTTATAGTTTAGCCAGGTATTTTTGGATTCTGATAGCCCCCACAGACCTCAGTTCCTTCAGTTGCCTATGCCACACCACCTCACTTGTATCCCCTGAAAAGTCTCCTGTGACACTGGAAAATTGCAATATTTCATGTAGAACCCTTTGCCTAAATGAAAACCATTTATAAAATGAAGAATTTTGTTTATGTGATTTAATTGAAACAAGAAATCTGTTACAATTAGAGTAAAACAATAAAGAAATGCAACACGAGGAAATATTTATCTAGAAAAATAGAGATATTTCAGCCAGATAAGGTCAGAAGTAATATGTTTGAGTTTCTATTAAGCCATGTGTATCAAGTACAGTTAAAGGATTTATGGTTCGAATATACACTGCAGCAGAATGACAGCTCAGGTAGAGGACAGCCGTCTAGCCACAATGGAGTATTTTAGATGGTTAAGTGTAACACAGTAATGTATTTTTCATTTACTCTACTAACATCGAAGTATTTTCTAAGTATATTTTCTGGCAACCTGTATCTTATTTTAGTCCAGCCAGTTTGCCGTTTGACCTGTCCATAATGCTTTAGCTATTGGCTCCTAATAGTAAGGCATTATCAGATATTCACGGTAGGTTCTCTGGTGACCTGAATTTAGCTTATTCATTGATAAATACAAAGACGTTTAAAACCATAAGCTGTGTGACAAAAGAAAATTAAAGTCACCAAACATCAACTTAAGTCCTAGTTAGAAAGCACACTGGGACCCATATAGAACTAATATTTTCTTCTGATTAGCCACAATGGTGAAATACTAGGATCACTTTTGAAATCATGAAACTACTGTTCATAACAATTTCACTGTACAGTATGCTGGTGTGTATCTCCCAAGTCGTATATGAATAATAAGATCCTTCTCCGGAATTCACAGACATCGGCATAGCAGTTCTTTACTTCATGCAAACTAGACTTTCACTGTCAGCATTTGGGGGAAGGCAGAACATGAAAAAAAGAAAAGAAAGGTCACCCCGAAAGTGTGATTGTCATGCTCTGTGTGGTGTTCTAAGAATGAATAATTCGTTAGGGACACAGCAAGCAACTCTAGCAGTGATCTCTAGGGAGCTTCCCAAGGGAGTTATTTGTACCACAGAGTAATGGTGGGAGCTTTCTGTTCATTTGTCAGAAAAACTCACTCAGCACAGCCTTCCCAGAAACAGAGAGGCAAAGGAAGAGATAAATGTCCTAGTACATCGTCGCATTTAGACAGCGTAGTAAAGTTATCAGACAAATCGCCCATTAAAGCCCCGTTATGCACTTATTTCTTTATAAAATAGAAATAAAACACAGTACCCATTTATTTGCTTTCTGGTTTTATTCTTCATTTGAATACCAGAGTCTAAGACTAAATTGCAGAATATTTTCAGATAGTCATAAAATTAAATATCCATAATATGTTTCAAATTGGTATATTCCTTATAAAGTGCAGTAGTTTAGATAAGGATATTTCCATCCAGGTAGATAATATACTTAGATCATATTTCAACCAAGACTTCCAACCTCTTCCTTTGTTACCCATTTCCTCTTGTGTTATTCCTATTTATTGACCTAAATAGCATTACTTCTCTTTTATATACATATATGCAATATATAAATGTAAACTATTTTATGTATATTTAATTTGTACATAAATATACATACATAAGTATATATGGCATTTATACAATTTTATGTCTCTATAAAATCTAGGAGTAGCAAATAAGAATAAATCATTCAATATTTTCCTTTCTGAGATTGCCTTAATATGCCTAATTTTCTCCAATTGTACCCATTTTCTCACAGATAATAATTTTGTCCTTTTTCATCCCTAAAAATCATTCCATATGTGTGTATATGTCTGTGTGTATATAAACACATAGATATACATACGCATATTTTCTTCAGCTGTTCCTTTGTTAACAGATATCAAGCTTGCTTCCGCAGCTTAGCTATCATGAGAAGGGCTGTCATTAACATTGCTGTGCAAGTATCTCTGTGATATGTTGACTTGGAACAAGTTATTTGCGAATGATATGATAGTGTACATTAGTGACCCCAAAAACTCTACCAAAGAACTCCTA
>LOEQ01001767.1:122332-151279 GCA_001685075.1 Bramus lutescens
ACAGGGCAAGGAACCCTGACTGATCTCTGGATTGGAGAGCGAGGGGGCGGGGAAGTGGGGGGGGAATGGGAGGGAAGTGGGAGGAGGAGAGGATGTGGAAATTTTTAATAAAAAAAATTAAAAAAAAACTGGTCTAAACCTGTTTAATGACTTGACAAAAGCCACAGAAGCAAGTGTGGAAAATATATACATTCTTGATCTTCATAGCCTTAATATGTGTTTGATAGCATGAATATTAGCTTCTTATTTGATAGACCTTTTATTATCTTATAACTATACAGAAAAATACCAAAATGATCCTAAATTATGATTATTTTAGTGCCCAGCTAAATGTTCTGCTATATCAAAGATCATCTTTTAAGACTAATATACTGAACTACAAGCTATGACCTTGGACAGATTGGAACTTTTTCAACACAGGAATTAAAATAAAATCCCAAGATAGAAATAATGAGCTTTTAAATGTTTTTGTTGAATTGGGTTGCTAAATCATAATAAAAAATGTAACAAAGCATGTATTTCAATATGAAAAGTTGAGAAATAGGCACTTGAAGGCATGTTGGATAACTGCATTGAAGACAAAGAGAGCAACTACATTAAACCTTAAAATTACATTGCAACATTTCATCATAAACGTTCATCAAGTGATTTTTTTCTTTTATTCTCTCATGCTTTGCATCTAAATCACATTTCCCACTCCCTCTACTCTTCCCAGTCCTCTTCCTGGCCACTTCCCCTTCCCACTCATCCACTCCCCTTCTGTTTCCCTTAAAAAAAAAAAAGCAGGCCTCTCAGGGATATCAACCCAACATGCCATAACAAGTTGTAATAAGACTAGGCACAAACCTTCATTGCAAAGATGAATAGGGCAACCTTGTAGGAGGAAAATGATCCAAGGAGCAGGCAAAAGAGTAAGAGTCGGCCCCAACTCCCACAGTTAGGAGTCCTGTAAGAGCACCCATTACACAACCATGAGGTACATGCAGAGGACCTAGTTCAAACCCGTTCAGGCTCTGTGATTGTGGCTTCCATCTCTGTAATCCTATATGAGGCATGCTTAGTTGATTCTGTGGGCTGTGTTCTCATGGTGGCTTCAGCTACTTTGGTTTCAGCAATCCTTGTCCACACTGCTCCCTTTCTCCCCCACCCCAGTTCCTCTGGGTTTCCTTGAGTCTGTCCAGTGTTTGGTTTTGAATACTTTTACTCAACAAATATATGCTTTTCTTACTTACTGTATCAATACTACATGGATGAAGAAATTGATCATGTACAGGTTTTCCTGGGTTCTAGGCTTACCTTTGCTTCATAGGAGAGATAATACATATATGTAAGTAATATTAAAAATAAAACTGAAGTGATCATAAAAAATTCATAAAATGTGTTGTGTGATTATAGACATTGGAGAGACACATGTTGTCACTGGAATACAGTAGATGTTAGGTACAAAAGAGACATAATAAATGAAGATATGTTGGTAATAGGCTAATTCTCAAGGTGCTTGTGTAACACTCTGGAAGCTATATGTAAGTCATGTGAAACAGAGCTATAAAGAGATACCATGATTTAAAACCTCCCAGATTTAAATGACATATAATATATAAAATGATACATAATGTATTTGTAGTTGAAAAGCAGAGTGAACTGTGAAGATTCGAGATCAATGTAGTTTCTGAACCAATGGTTTGTGTTAATTGGAGAATAGAAGAGTGTGAATACTGTGGGACAATGGTCTGTATCCTGTTGCTTGCGTTTTAAATAAATGCTAATTTCCCAGTAGCCAGGCAGGAAGTATAGGCAGGGAGACCAAGCAGGAAGTAGATACAGGGCAATAAGAATAGGAGAATTTTGGGAAGAGTCAGTCTGCAGTCATTACTCAGCCACAGAAGAAACAAGATGTCACTGCCTTGCCAAAAAAGGTACCAAACTACGTGGCTAACACAGGGAAGAATTATGGGCTAATATAAATTATAAGAGTTAATAAGAAGCCTGAGCTAATAGGCCTATCAGTTTAGAATTAGTATAGACCTCTGTGTGTTTTCTTTGGGACTGAACAACTGCAGGACCAGATGGGACAGAACTTTGGTCAACAAATGTCACCCAATGTGGGGCAACTGCATTCACATAAAGCTTGAGACACCTTGGAAAGTAATTCTAGGCATAAAATAATAAAGTTAAGCATGGCTTATTGAGAGCAGAACTTTCTTGGGTGGGCTCTGTTTGCTAGAGGCAAGTGTTCTCGTTTAAGAGAGTCTTCCTGACTCAGCTTTAGCTGCAAAACCTTGCAGTTCTTTTCAGAGGTCCTGCCACAAAACACTTAAATGGTGTTGATGAAAAAGCTGACCAGTATGTTTTTTGGTAGTGTCAGGGATCTTGAAACCAGATAGAGTTGTGGCAATAAACATGGTTCTGGCCAGTTCCTCTGCCATGAAGCTAGACTCTCAGAAAAAAAGCTAAAGAATGAGCTGAATCCAGCTGTCAAAGCCATGGCTTTAATCCTAGCCATATCACTTAGCAAATTAAAGACTCGTGTGATCAGAAATAGAGAGATATACAGTAAAGATAAATTAAAAGATGAAAAAAACCTCTAAACAGTTTACTTTGTGTTTAAAAATATATGTAGGCTGGTGGGGGGGAGGATAAAGTCCTTAAAAGAAAAAAGAGAGTAATTAGGTGTGATGGTATGTACCTTTAATCCCAACATTTAGGAGGCAGAGGCAGGTGGACCTCTGTGAGTTAAAGGACAACCTGGTCTGCAGAATAAATTTCAGGACAGCCAAAGATAAACAAAAAAAACCCTGTCTCCAAAAGCCAAAAATTAAAAATAAAAATTTTTCTTTATCTCAAATTTATAAAGCCACGTAAAGATGGAAAATACACAGAGAGACTGGATACTGTATGTTATTGAGTTGTCTTTAAATTGTTTGATGACTGAGAAAAGAACAAAAAAAGCTGCTGAAATACATTTGATTATAAATGCTGCTGGATTAATCCAATGTATATATTTTGAAAATGCTTTAACTTTAAAATTTAAATCAAAATATATGTTAATTTGGAGAAGAGTTTTTGCTTTTGTTTCCATAGGAAATGAGGGATTGTTGATTCATTCTGCATCAAGAAAAATCAGGTTTGACCAAGGAAGACCCCCCTGAGAAATCTCTGATAGAAGAAATGGCCCAGATGTCTGAGTTCTAATCCAGAATATTTCAAAGACTGCTGCTTGAGATGATCAAGCTTCACATGATACTCCAGTTATGATTTGATAGTAATTCTAAATTATATTTAAGTCCCCATTAGTTTATCAGTGCCCCCAATCAGCAGGAAGTATCCTGAAAAACTATGCGCACATTCCCAAAAAAATAGATTAAGAATATTTGCCTTTATTTAGAATGTTGGTTACAAGTTGTTGTGGATAATGGTCAGTAGAAAAGCTAAACAAAGGAGAGTCAATTCAGAATTCTTGTTTAAAAAAGGGGGGAGTACTGTGGGATAATAGTCTGTACCCTGTCACTTGTATTTTAATTAAATGCTGATTGGCCATTAGCTAGTATAGGTGGGGCAATGAGAAAAGCAGAATTCTAGGAAGAGTCAGACTTCAATCGTTACCCAGCCACAGAAGAAGCAAGATGTGACTGACTGCCTTGCCAAAAAAGGTACCAAGCCACTTGGCTAACACAGACAAGAATTAAGGGCTAATATATTTTATAAGAGTTAATAAGAAGACTAAACTAAGAGGCCAATCAGTTTATAATTAATATAGACCTCTGTGTGTTTTCTTTGGGACTGAAGACTGCAGGACTGGGTGGGACAGAAACCTCGGTCAACAGTGTGAAGACACACGAGATTAGAGGAATGACAGTTATTTCTTCAAGAAATTCTTTTGAATACCTACTGTCACACCACTCAGTTTAGCTGTAGAAACACTGGAATATGTGGGCCATGTTCTTTGACCTTGAGGAAATCATCCAATAGCAAAGAAGAAGAAATTACAATGATAGGAACATTGAAAAAAGCATACAGATTTGAGGGAACATGGACAATTAAATTGAAATGAATTCAAGTGCAGAAGTATAACTTTAAAAGACTAGAATAGTAAGTTGTATCAATTTCAAATTCCATGCTAAAAGTTTGGAATATGGGTTCTGGAAAATCACCAAAAAAATTCTGAGCAGAAAGTGCTCATTAAATCTAACAAAACCCTCCCTTTTTGTTCCACTAGTATATTGGGCTCAAGAGATATATTTCAAACAACTGCTCTTTCCTACATACTCCATAGATAAGTGAAATATTCCGTTTTCAGGGTACATTGCTTAACTAGAACACACACTATGCAAACACAGAAAATATCAGGAAGTTTTAGAAAATAGATGGGTGAGCTCATCCCTGCTCTGAGGTCAGGAAAATGACATGGGGAAGTTATTACCTGAGAAAACTATCAGATTTCCAGTTTGGGAAAACAATCACAATCAGAACGTATTGTACATATTATAGAAGTAAGATGAGAAAAACTGGGGAAACTAGAGTCAACTCATGAGAAAAGAATTAGGAGATAGGCAGCGAAAGAGGTAGTATCATCATTAAGCGTTTGAATTTGAGGAATTTTATAATTCATTGAAGAGTCATGGAGACCCACAGTAGCTGCTTGGAGTTGTGCAATGAGAGAAAAGATGTTCCATATAAGCTTATGACTGGAGCAAAGAATAGAGTGTTTATTGCTCAAAATTCATATGCTAAAGCCCTCATCTCTGCCGTGATGGTATTTAGGGGTGATTAGGTCACATGGATGGTGCTCTCACAAACAAGATAGTGCTGTTTAACACATTTGCTGTGTTCTGAAAAAATAAATTAGTTCTTTTTTTTCCTTGTGAGGACACAAAATGTTGACAATACATAACACATAAGCGAACCCTGCCTAGACCTTGATTGTGTTGGTATCCTTACTCAAGAGTGGTGAAAAGCAAATATGTGTTGAGTACAAGCATCCTGGGTTATGGTGTTCTGTAACAGTAGCCAAAATGTGGAAGATGGCAAATTCAAACTAATAGTTGTAGGATATTTGTAATTTTGATTATTTTAATTCTTCATGTAATTTCATTAGTTAAAATGTTTTTGCATGAATTTTTATAATGCAACTTTTATTTTTTAATATTTTTATTGATTCTTAGGGAATTTCACACCATGCACCCTAATCCCACACATTTCCCAGTCCTTCTATGTCCGCCCTCCACCCTTGCAGCCTCCCTCACTTAAAGAAAAACTTTAAAAAATAAAAATACTAAAAAATAAATTTAAAACCACTTCACTCCTCCGTCTTTTCCACCTCTCCATTGTGTAGACATTTGTCATAGTGGCCAAGAGAGCTGTGGTGTGTCACACAGTAGACCCTTTTACTCAGACAGCATTACTTGTAATAGTTCACTGCAATGAGTTGGTGATTTAGTTTAAGGCCTCTGGTCTCTGGGATACTATCATCACTCACTAGACCTTCACCAAAGCACCTCTCGGATATCTTGCTGTTGCCCCAAGTTATAGAGATCCTGCTTCTGTCATTTATAGGACCAGTACTTTCACATGCTCCAGTACGTCATAGTTGGGGGTAGATGTTGGAATGGGCCAACTCAAAGCCATGGATGTGCACCTGGGTGGTAGCTGAGTCAGTCAGTCTGGGCTTTGCTTCAGTAGCACATATACTAAAATTGAAACAATACAGAGAGGAGTAGCTTGGCCTTTGCACAACTCTTATTCCTGTCTATACAAGTTAGCTGCTTTGTAATAACTTTCCATCTGTTTGCAGATGCATTAAATTCATATAAACTTTACACTTTGTTCATAGTTTAAGAAAAGTTTAGTGCTTCGAGATAGTTCAGTACAGATAATGATGGCCTCACAAGAATGAGGATCTGAATTAGAATCACAGAACCTATGTGAGAAGGGTGGTGGATGTGTTTGCTGGCAACTAGAAAGGCAGAGACAGGAGGAGAATTCATGAGACTCACAGATCACCAGTGCAACCTAAGCTGTGAAACCCAAGACCCAGTGACAGATCTTGTCTCAAAAGAAGGTAGGGATGCTTAAGAAATGACTGCTGAGATTGATCTCAGCCCTCCACATACAAGTGCTTATGAGCACACCTTCACATGAATGAATGTGCATATACACACATGTGTGTAAATAGATACACATACATACATGCATGTACACAGACACAGAAAATCCCATTTGCTTATAGATGCATGGTATTCACAAGAACATTGTTCTTTGTGTATAGTTATCTGTCTTTTAGCACACTCAGATTTCAGATTCAGTTAAGGACACCCCATAATTATTTAGATAGTTCCTTTCATTATAAAATTTACCTTTATTTCTGTTGCCTTATTTTATTTTTCAATTATTTTGTTCATGTCAGAGGAAGGAGAAACAACTGAATGAAAATCATTACATATCTCTTTAAATCAGTGCATTATTGCCATATGTTACATAAAACACCACAGAAGTGATGAATTTTCTGTTCTATACCATTGACCCATGATCAATTCTTGCATGCAGACATTTCGGTAAATTATAGTTCTTTCAAATAATTAGTAATGAAAATTCTTTTATGATGTTTTCCTTTCATGTTCCTTTCATCATGGTTGAGCAATTTATCGCTTCATGAATGAACAAATACTTAAAATAATTTGTCCATATTTAGTAGAATCCTTTTGAAGAGAGCTGAGTAAAATTCCTTAAATTATACATTAGTTTTAGGAAAATATCATAAGACTAGGTTTCCATTATGGCAGTCAAATACACTTTCTAGTTCTGTCTGCTCACATAAACCAATGATATCTGTGTCAGGCCTATCAATAGTTGTGAGTGAACCAGTTTTCTGTTTAGTTTTGTTTTGCATTACCAGAATTTAGTACTTGGTAGTATGAGTAAAATGTTCTTATATTTATATATCAAATCCTATAACATTTTCCATTTTTCAGGCTAGAATTAACTAAGGGGTTCTTCTGCAGAGGCCATGGAAATCACTAATGGCATGTTATCACCTAGGAAGTCCGTCTGCAGTGAGACTTACAAATCAGATTCTCTTATTAATTTCAAAGGGGCCTTTGATTTATCCATTTCATCTGTATTTAAATGAATGTGATTTAGATATGAAAGTATACCTGAAAGACAGAGTTTTTTGTCTTCTTTTATAGTGCTGATTCCATTCTTTAAACTTTTTAAATTTTATAGATGAGAACTGTATTAACATATTCCCCCTTCTCATTCCAATTCCTCACATGTCCTTAGTACTTTTCCTAAAATACATGGACTCTTATTCTTTAGTTATAGTTATTTCATATATATACATAAGCACAAATATAACCTGATGAGATCATTTAGTGTATCTCATACTCATGTGTGTTTAGGGCTGGCCATGGTATTGGCTAAAGTTTCAGAGGACCACTCCTGAAGAGGACTAATTCTCCTCTCAGCATCAACTTATTACCAGTAGTTCGTCTTCTGGGGATGAAGCCTTGTGAGAAAGCTCCATGCATGCTGGCATGTCAACTGGTCATTATTTTGTTTGTTTTTTTTACTGATTTTATTGAGCTATATACCTTTCTCCTTTCCTTTCCTCCCCCCAACCCTTCTACCTTCTTCCATGGTCCCCACGCTCCCAATTTGCTCAGGAGGTCTTGTCTTTCTCTGCTTCCCATGTAGATTAGATCCTTGTATGTCTCACATAGGGGGCTCATTGCCACCCAGGTTCTCTGGGATTGTGATTTGTAGGCTGTTTTTCTTCACTTTATGTTTAAAACCCACTTATGAGTGAGTAAATACAATAATTGTCTTTCTGGGTCTGGGTTACCTCACTCAATATGATGTTTTCTAGCTCCATCCATTGGCCGGAAAATTTCAAGATGTCATTATTTTTTTCTGCTGTGTAGTACTCCATTGAGTAAATGTACCACATTTTCCTTATCCATTCTTCGGTTGAGGGGCATTTAGGTGGATGCCTGGTTCTGGCTATGACAAACAATGCTGCTGTGAACATAGTTGAGCACATATCCTTGTGGTATGATTGAGCAACGTTTGGATATATACCCAAAAGTGGTATTTCTGGGTCTTGAGGAAGGTTGTTTCTTAATTTTCTGAGAAATCACCAAACTGACATCCAAAGAGATTTTACCAGCTTGCACTCCCACCAGCAATACAGGAGTCTTCCCTTTACCCTACAACCTCTCCAGCATAAATTATCATCAGTGTTTTTGATCTTGGCAATTATTTCAGGTATAAGATGGAATCTTAGAGTTGTTTTGATTTGCATTTCTCTGATGACTAAGGATGTTGAGCATTTCCTTAAGTGTCCTTCAGCCATTTTAGATTCCTCTGCGGAGAGTTCTCCGTTTAGGTCTGTACTCCATTTTTTTTATTGGATTCTTTGTTCTATTTATGACCAATTTACTGAGTTCTTTGTATATTTTGGAGATCAGACCTCTGTCTGATGGGGGGTTGGTGAAGATCTTTCCCATTCTGTAGGCTGCCCTTTTGTCTTGTTGACCATGTAATTTGCTTTACAGAAGCATTTCAGGTTTAGGAGGTCCCATTTACTAAATGTTTCTCTCAGTGTCTGTGCTATTGGGGTTATATTTAGGAAGTGGTCTCCTGTGTCAATGCATTCAAGTATACTTCTCACTTTCTTTTTTATGAGGTTCAGTGTGGTCGGCTTTCTGTTAAGGTATTTGATCCTTTAGGACTTGAGTTTGTGCATGGTGATAGATATGAGTCTATTTTGATTCTTCTGCATATTGATATCCAGTTATTCCAGCACAATTTGTTGAATATGCTTTTTTTCATTTTATATTTTTTGCTTTTTGTCAAAAATCAGGTATTTGTAGTTGTGGATTGATATTTGGGTTTTCAATTTGGTTCCATTGGTCCTCTTATCTGCTTTTACACCAATACTAGGTTGTTTTTAGCACTGTAGCTCTGTAGTAGAGTTTGAAGTCGGGTATTGTGGTACCTCCAGAAGTTCCTTTATTGTTTGGGCTATGCTGAATTTTTTGGGTTTTTTTAATATGAAATTGAGTATTGTTCTTTCGAGGTCTGTGGAGAATTTTGCTGGGATTTTGATGGGCATTGCAATGAATCTGTACATTGCTTTTGGTAAGATTGCCATTTTTACTATGTTAATTCTACCTACCCAAGAGAATCAGAGATCTTTCCATTTTTTGATGTCTTCTTCAAAGATTTAAAGTTCTTGTCTTACAGGTCTTCCATTTGTTTGGTTAGAGTTACTCTGAAATATTTTATGCTATTTGTGGCTATTGTAAAGGGTGATGTTTCTCTGATTTCTCTCTCAGCCTATTTATCACATGTGTAATGGAGGGCTACAGATTTTTTGAAGTTAATCTTATATCCTTCTACATTGCTGAAGGTGTTTATGAGTTATAGAAGTTCTTTGGTAGAACTTTTGGGATCACATGTGTTAATTATCATATCATCAGCAAATAGAGAGAGTTTGGCTTCTTTTCTGATTTGTATCCCCTTGATATCCTTTTCTGGTCTTATTGCTCTAGCTAGGACCTCAAGAACTGTATTGAATAGATATGGAGAGAGTGGACAACCTTGTCTTATTCCTGATTTCAGTGGGATCACCTTGAGAGGCTCTCCATTTATTTTTATGTTGCGACAACCGAACGACATGTAACGGAAGTAATACAAATCCATACAAGGATGTATCATTGCTCTCTCCAAGACATTTATCATGAAGGGATGTTGTATTTTTCGAAGGCTTTTTCAGCATCTAATGAGATTATCATGTGTTTTTTTGTTCAGTGTGTTTATATGGTGGATTATATTGACAGATTTTCATATGTTGAACCATCCTTGCATCTCTGGGAAGAAGCTGACTTGATCATGGTTGATGATTTTTATGATGTGTTCTTGGATTAGGTTTGCCAGTATTTTATTTAGTAATTTTGCATCAATGTTCATGAGGGAGATTGGTCTGCAATTCTTTTTCTTAGCAATGTCTTTCTGTGGTTTGTGTATCAGGATAATTGTAGCCTCATAAAAAGAATTTGGCAATGTTCCTTCTGTTTCTACTGTATGGAAGAACTTGAGGAGTATTAGTATTAGTTCTTCTTTGAAAATCTTGTAGAATTGTGCACTGAAACCATCTGGTCCTGGGCTTTNATTGGTTAAATCTGATTCTGTCATGGAATATCTTGTTTTGTCTGTCTATGGTGAATGATAGTTTTGCTGGATATAGTAGTCTGGGCTGGCATCCGTGGTCTCTTAATGTCTGCATAATACTTGACCAGGACCTTCTAGCTTTCAATGTCGTTATTGAGAAGTCAGGTGTAATTCTGATAAGCCTGCCTTCATATGTTACTTGGCTTTTTTCCTTTGAAGCTCTTAATATTCTTTCTTTATTCTGCATGCTTAGTGTTTTGATTATTATGTGGTGAGGGAACTTTGCTTTGATACATTCTATTTAGTGTTCTATAAACTTCTTGTATCTTCATAGGCATATCTTTTTTTAGGTTGGGAAAGTTTTCTTCTATGATTTTGTTGAATATGTTTTCTGTGCTTTTGAGTTGGACTTCTCCTTCTTCTATACCTATTATTCTTAGGTTTGGTCTTTTCATGGTGTCCCATATTTCATGGATATTTTGTTAAGTTTTGTTAGATTTAATGTTTTTTTTTGACCAATGAGCAGTTTCCTCTATTGTATCTTCAACACTTGAGATTCTCTCTCCCATCTCTTGTATTCTGCTGTTTATGCTTGTATTGGTAGTTCCTGATCATTTTCTCATAATTTCTGTTTCTGTTTCCTTCAGTTTGTGTTTTTTTTATTGTATTTATTTCAGTTTTCAAGTCTTGAATAGTTTCTTTCATTTGTTGATTGATTCTTTTTGGTTTTCTCTAAGGGATTTATTGATTTCTTCCAATTTTTTGTTTGTCTTTTTCTCCATTTCTTTCAGGAAATTTTTCATTTCCTCTTTAGGGCCTTAAACATTCTCCTAAAGTTATTTTTTAGGACATTTTCTTCTGCTTCATCTATATTTGCTTGTTCAAATCTTACTTTTGTAGGGCTACTAGTTTTTATTGGTGTCATGTCATTCTTGTGGAATTGAGTGTATTCTTACCTTGTCTACCAATCTTTTCCTCTGATTGGAGTAGTTGGGGCTGTCTGTGTCTTTGGTGATTAGTCCTCCAGGTGCCAGTGGATCCAAAGCTCAGATAGTTGCTCTTTGTGGTACCTTCAGGGTCATGATTCCATTCACCCCAGAGGTCTCTCAGTGTTCCTGGAGCATGCTCGGTGCTCCCAGGGGTCACTCTGCAATATTGGGGATCATTTGGGCCTGCTCCCATGGATCTCACTTGCTTGGGGCTGCTTCCACTGAGGTTGCTGCCTTGGGCCTGTTTCAGCAGAGGTTGTTGGCTCAGGCCTGCTCTAGCAGAGAGGTCACTGTTTCTTGCCTGGTCCCACAGATGTCCCTGACTCGGGTCTGCTACTTTGGAGGTCCCTGACTCTTGCCTGGTTCCACAGAGGTCTCTGACTTGGGCCTGCTCCCTTGGTGGTCTCTTACTTGTGTCTGCTCCTGTGGAGGTCACTGCCTCAGGCCTGCTCTGTCAAAGGTTGCTATCTCAGGCCTGCTCCTGCGGAGATTGTTGTAACTGGTCATATTTTAGTTATTTCTTGGGTAACCATGTTATTGTGATTTCTTGGGTACAGCTTCCCTATTATATACAACAGACACTATTCCATAGCAGACATTCTCTCCTGGTTTTCTGCCTCTTACTGTCTTTCTGTCCTTTCTTCTGCAGTGTCCCTTGAACCTTTCTACTCTTACCAGCTTTACCAGTACCCTTAAGACAACCTGACTATTAAAGGAGTTAGTGTATCACACCCTCCATATACTGATTTCATTGACATTTTTATGGTACATTAACTAGGATATCTGCAATTAATTCACTAAATGATTTTTACTGCCCCTGAGCAATATCAACTAACATTGATATTTGTGGAAAGATTTTTATTTAAAAAATGCAAATTTTAAGTAAAAAAAATTAAATAAATTTTTTTAAATATAAGCATATTTTTCAATATTTTCTAATATTGAGATGTCCTTGTCTTATCAAATTCAGCTTAGTATTTCATAACTTTATTACTATAGGTAAAATTATGTATCTCCAAAATACATATTATAGATACAAGCCAACTGCCCAGGATTTTGATTATGCTATAAAGTATAATCATCTGAAATAATATTTACTTTATTCCTTTTATATTAAAGGCTTTCTGATATTGTACTGTTTTTGGTTGTTTTTACCCTTTGCTCTTTGGCTTTTTTGGGGCCTACCTGCCAACCAGCTCCCAATTAAATATGCATGGAGGCTTCATCTTTCTTATGAATGCCCAGGCTTAATTTGACTTATTTCTAGCTAACTTTCCTTAACTTATATTATCCTGTCTACCTTTTGCCTCTGGGCTTTTATCTTTATCCAATATACCTTTCTTTATTTCTTTGTGTCTGGCTGTGTAGCTATATAGTTGGGTGGCAGGCCTCTGAGTCTTCCTCCTCCCCTTCTCGTTCCCCAATCCCTTTCTTCCAGATTTCTCCTCATATTGATTTTCTCTGCCTGCCAGAACTTCTAATTCCTCTCTCCTGCCTCATTATTAGCTATTATTCAGCTCTTTATTAGACCAATCAGGTGTTTTAGACAAAGTAACACAACTTCACACAATTAAATAACTGCTACATAAAAGAATGCAACACATTTTTGCATCATTAAACAAATGTTCCACAGCATAACCAAATGTAACATATCTTTCCACCACATTGTACTATAAATTGGATAGATTGTCTTTACTTTTCATAGTCTATAAAAATTTACGATTAGAATCATCCTTTTAAGGATCACATTTCTTTCTAGAATTTCACTATGGCTCCTTGCTTCCATTTCTACACCATGTACTTCTTTTCTCATTCATATTTTTTCTTTCCTTGTTCATTCTCTATTTTGTCTATTTTTAGGGAGGAGAAAGTGTTATTAGAGTGTTGAACACAATAAAAATGAGAGAATGGACTTTAGAGACCCAAATCTCTGATCCCAGTCACTGAAGAGAGATGTCCCAGAGTTCCATGGAGGGTGCCAGGAAGAGCAGATTCCCTCAGTCAGATCACCAGCTCTAGAGCTCAATTTGCTGCCACCCAACTACACCACATATTAATTAGAGTTTGCTATTCAAACTCACCTCAAAATGTAAACATTGAAGCTATCAGCAATAATCATATTGTATAATTCTCTTAGGTCACAATTGAGTCAGGATGCAGCAAGGCCTATCCACTTCTTGGACAGGTCTGCCTGTTAGTAAACCTAATAGGGCAGGGCCATCTCATCACCCTGTAAGCTAGATTGGGCCCATCTCCTTGGTGTCTAGGAACAAGAAAAATCCAATGCACATGGGTTTTCATGGTTCCTTTGTGTCACATTTGCGAAATCAAGTCGATAAACAAGGTCAGACAGTGTGGGCTCGTCGTGCCAATAAACATAAGCAGGGTGAACGGAGTTTGTGACTAATTTTGCAGCCAAACACACAGAAAGCCTTCTAGAGGCCAATGGTACATTGGAAAGTTGGAAAACTTTTCTAACATTTACTATCTGCAGCAGACCTCATCGTGGAACTGACAATTACACATTCTATGAGCCAGTGTGAAAGGCGTGGGTAGGGAAAGCAAACCTTCTAGTACACCAGAGAAGTAACCGGGGAAGAAGAATTTGCCCGTGTTCTCACAACAAATAATGAGCACTTCTCTAACCTCTAGAAAAATTAGAAAGGTGGCAGCTACCTTCTCTTTTTAATTAACTTATCTCTTGCCTGGGTTGTTTAAAAGGGCAGGAAAATTGGAAGAGTGGAATGCATCCTCATTTTTTAATTAACTCACCTTTACTGTATGACCGTGTAAAGGACAAGCGCTCTTTCTGGCCGTCTCAGCACATTTGGTAGAGGCTATACCCTGAAGCTCTGATGAGATGGCACATGTTAGGTCATAAGTGAGGCCACTACAATGGTGATGTGACCCAGGAGATGGTGTATGGCAAGATGTGTTAAGCACACAAAAACTACTTGGTAGATTAGACCCAGTTTCGAGCTTTTCTTAGTATTTTCCTCATCGGCTTTCCAATTGCGCAACTCATTCCTTTTATGAATGAAGAACAAGCTTAAGAGCTGGTGTGACGTGAAAATTAGTCGTTTTGCTTTGCTTGAGACACAGAGATTGTAAGGATTTCTGAACTAGTGATTCCTCTGGGGAACACTGCATTAAGTAAATGATGCTCTGTGATAAAGAGCACAGATGATAAGCATTAGGAATTTAGATATATTTGTTAGGCTAGTGCTGGAGCTCTGTGCTCACGCGTTTCACATCCTTGGATTCCAGTGACTGATTTGTGATGAGAGCTGGAGAGATGGCTCAGTAGTAAAGAGTGCAAGGTTTCCTTCCAGAAGAGCTGGATTTGACATCCAACAACCATGTGATGGCTCCCAAAAGTCTGTAATTCCAATTTCGGAAGATCTGGCAACCTCTTTTGGCATTTATGTGTACCAGGAATGCACATAGTACAAAGAAAAACATACGAACAAAACACTATAAAATACCATATACATAAAATAGTAATAAAAATCTATTTGGGAAGAAAATACATCAATACTAAACACATGCAGATTTGTTTTTCTTTTCATTTTTTTCTGAGACAATTCAGTATAGTAAGAATGTGTGTATTATTTACATTGCATTGAGCATTGTAAGTAATCCACACATGCTTTAAATCATATGGGAATGTGTATGTGCATGGTATCATTTTATGGAAGGGCCATTAGCATCTGTAGATTCAGAATGCCAGGGTCATGGAACCAATACTCATGGATACCTGGGGACAATTGTACTTTGATGCCTATTGAAGTTTTAACTTCTTTATCAAGGAAGTGTTTCATCTTTGTTCTTGGGGAGGTACCCTAGCAGGATACTGCACTCTATTGGAAGCAGGATGAAATCCTTGTCACCTTATTCCTCCATCTCCTTGGCTATAGGAAACAAGCAGTTCACAGTAAGTTGCATTCTAGACAAAGAGTTGCCAACGTTGCCTGCTTGAGATCTAAGAATGAGCCCATTTGTTTGAAGGCCGACCCCTTCTGACGTTCTGAGGAGAAATAAACCTGTTTTAGAAGCAGCCAGTGTGGGAGACACAAAGTCTTTGTGTTGTTTGAGTCCTTCTGTCCAGCTTTCCTACATCCAGATAGGTTTTTTTTTCCTTTGCTATCTGACTTCTGTTTAGATAAGATATTAAAATGTCTCCATCTGCTCATGCAGTCCAAACTGTGTGCCTTTCAGAGGGAACTGAATTACTCTGATAAAACAGCTGTCATGCCAGGATGCTACACAAGTTAAAAAAGGTTATGCATTCTGTGATGGGGAATCTATTATTAATCCCATTATGTTTACTTAGAGTTTTTCATTCTTAATTTGAGGAAAGGAGTTCTAAGCCTTACTAATCAATCTTTAGGATAGACACGTTCATACAGGCCCCTGCCACCTCCCCAAACACTGCAGTTGAGGTAGCCTTTCTTGCTTACTTCCGTATTTACCCTCACACAAGACTGAAAATGCACACTATTATCTCAGCAGGAGTGCAGTCCTTTGGCACATTTGGTCATATTTGTGGGAGTGTGTTTCTGGGAGATATTTTTCTTCTCCACATATTTCAGAAACTAAGACACATTTGCTAGTGCCCAGACTGCAGTTAACAAACTAAAGTCTTAAACAATCAGGTAGGAAATTCTCTTAAATACTGAAAATTACCTCATTTCATTTGGCATATTGTCCATAGGTTTTATTGTTTTATATACCTGGTATATTTTTGTTTGGGAACTTAGCAATTATGAAATTTTTATGTGATTATATTGAGGTATTGAAGGGATTACCTGCTTTATTTCTTTAGAAGTTTATACAAGTGCAATTGCTTTTATATATTATGTATGTGGAACACATTTTATTCCACTCAGACCAGAGTGCACAGTCACTAAAACTGAAATGGCTGCAACATTCTGTATTTTCTAATAAGAACTGAATGAACAAGTCTGGATCTGGTAAAAGTGGCTGGGAAATGGTTTAAATTACACTAGATGAATAATCTGAAGCTGCATGATGTTTGATAAACATCAACACTAGCTAGCTACCAGATACACACCTAGAACTTGACTGCCATTACTTAATCCTAGGTGACACAAACCTTGGGTGAAGGTTTCTTGTCAATGTCATATGGATCCTTCTGTATCTGGGCTGGCCATTGGTAAATTTAGTAGCTTTTTAATCTTAACCTACTTTGGGTTCATTATATACTATACTGGAATTGTGTATATAAAACCTCTAGTACTGCTGTCTGTCTAGATTTTCCCCTTTTGTGTTAGTATCTAAATGATTAAGTTTTCTTATTCTGCTATTAAACATAATCCTCCGGATTTGCAGACATTTCATGAGAAGGTGAGTCACTATTGACCTAGGCCTTTTTATTATTTTTATTGTGCTATACATTTTTCTCCACTCCCTTTCTTCCCTCCCCTCTCCCTTTCTACCCTCTCCTGTGACCCTCATGCTCCCAATTTATTCGGGAGATCTTGCCTTTTTCTCCTTCCTGTCCATTTATGTCTCTCTTAAGGTCCTCTTTGTTTGACCAAGGCTTTTTAAGTCAAATTTGAGACTCTTTTTTCCTTAGAGTCCTGCTTGCTCAGCATTTCAAGGATACCAGAACAAATTCTTTGCTGTTCACATGACATTACCCCTCAGTCATGGTGTGGCTGCCCATACTGCAGACATCACTTATTTATTCTAAACAGGAAGTGGGATAGAACTTCTAAGTGAGAAAACTTAGAACACAAGAGTCATTCATTTGGTCTTTAGAGTGTCTTCAAAGTCCCACTTGTCAAAACTCCCCCAAGCAGTCCTATTGGGAACTCCTTAGGTCACTCAGAGGGGGCTATGACATCGCAGGCTTTCCCACTTTCTGTCTTATTCTCTGCTTGAAGACTCACAAGGTTAGCAGTTTGCTCAGTCATTCGTTCATGCAGTGATGGGCTATTTACCAGTGCCCCCCAGCAGTGGAACCACTCCAAATTTATATCACCTGATGCAGGTTCAAATATTTGAAAGCGATACGGCAAATTATAAATCACAAAATTTGACTATCTTGCATGTCGACTACTTCCCTGAGTACGCTCATATGAAGTGGTGTTGAAGGACTCCTTTCATATTCCCAGAGACTTCGAAATAGCTTAAAATCATAACCTTTCACACTGTGAGATTTGTGAAAATGTGTGCCATCTTGTAGAAGGGACTTGAACATTTGTACTTGATATTTGCATGGGGTCCTAGAGACAACCTTATGTGTATCATATAATATCATGTTGTTATGCACAAAAGGAAAGTCAGAATGTGTTCAAATTAAGCTGATTACTTTAAATGCATTGTGATTTGCATCTTAACTAGCTTTCTATATTGTCTTCCCAGTATTAAAGTCAAAGTACTATTGCAAAAATGAATGTAAGACCCAGCAAGCGGATAGGGAATGAGCTTGAATGACTATATTCCTGGTTTGTAGTCACACTGTCTCTTGGTCAGCTATTTGACTACTGTATGACAGGACATGTACAGAATTTGTAAATGAATGATGGTGTTATAAAAATGCAAACTCATTTTGAACTTATTTTCATGTGCCATTAAATATCATTTTATTGAACTTTTAAGAATGCTAGAATTACATTTACTTATTTGTGCGTAGGTGTGTAAGTGTATGTGTGAGTGTGTGTTGTGTATGTATGCATGCCAGGTACAGGTAGAAACCACAGGACAAGTTGATGGAGATAATTCGATCCCTCCACCATGTGGGTCCAAGCATTGAACTCAGGTTGTCAGGTTTAGTAGCAAGTGCCTTTACTTGCAAAATCACCCAACTCACCCTATTTTTTGGGGGGGGGATGTTTTCTTTTTGAAATCAATTTACAAGGTAATATTTTTCCTTATGAGATTTTCATACTTAATTGTTTTTGTTGATTCCATACCTCCCTACTTCTCTGCTCCCCGTCTCTCTGATGTACCCTTTGGTCCCAGTACTCCCTTTCATTTAGTTTTATTGTCCTCCCCGCTCCCTTCTCTCGTAGGCTCTTTTTCTCAGTCTCATTAAACCCTTGCTAGTTTCCTAGTCATTGCCCATATTTCCTTCCGTCTGGGTACACCCATTTAGCAGTTCAAGGCTGGAAGCCACATGTCTGAGAGACTGTGCAGCACTAATCTTTCCGAGCCAGGGTTGCCTCACTTAAGTTCCACCCATTTTTATGCAAATTTCCTAACTCCCTTTTTCTTTATGGATGAATAAAAGTCCATTTCATATGGCTGCCACATTTTTATATCTAGTCATCTGTGGATGGACATTTAAGTTATTATGTTTCTTTGCTATTGTGAAAAGAGGAGCCCAAACAGGGATGCATAGCTATCTTTGTAGTAAGAAGTAGAGTTTCTAGAATATGTGCCCAGGAAGCTCTGGTTTTGTCTGTTTGTTGTTTGTTCCTTTGTTTGGTTGAGAAACCTCCACCTTACTCACCTAAGTGGCCACTCCCATTAATACCCCACCAACACTGGACCAGGGTGGGGTCAGGGCATCACTTAAGTCAGGAAGCTGGAGGCAGGAATTGAAGCAGAGGCCACGGACTGCTTGTTGACTTATATATGTGGCTTGCTTAGCTCGTTTCTTCCGTAACCCAGGAAAAACTACCCAGAGGAAGCACTGCCTACTGGGCTTGGGCCCTCTTTCACCACACATTAATAAAGAAAATATCCCAGAGACTCGTCTACAGGGAAATCTGACGGAGGCATTTACCTAATTATACTTTTCGATTCCCAGATAACCCTAACATGTATAAGTTGAAAACAAAACAAAACAAGAAAAGAAAAGAAAAACACACACACACAAAAAAAAAAAAAACTCACAGATCTCCTCCATGTGTCCTAGTTCCTCCAGGACTTTTATCATAAGCATATGTTGAACTTTATCAAAAACCTTTCTGTCTCTATTGGAATGATCAATAATTTATGTGTTCAAGTTTATTGATATGATACATTGTGTCTATGAATTTGTATATTGCACCAATCTCGCATCCCTCATGATGTATGGCTTTCTTTATTTTATTAGCTTGAATTTGGTTACTGAGTATGCTTTTGAAGACTTTTTTCAATCTTTCTGTATCAAAAAAGACTGACCTACCATTTTCTTGTGCATTCCTCAGATTTTGGTGTCAGGGCTGTATTGGATTCACAGAATGCCTCCAATAATATTCATCACCTTCCTGTTCTGTGTAATAGCTTGAGAAGCTTTGGTTTCAGATCCTCCTTGAAAGTATGGTACAATTCAGCAGTGACTCCATCTGATCCTGGGCTCTCCTTTGTAGGAAGACATACTGCTTTAGTCCCCTTGCTTTTCACAGCTCTGTTTCTGGTGGTTTTATCCACCGGCTTTATTTTCAGTAGGCAAGAACAATCTGAAATTTCTCCATTTCTTTTAGATTTTTCCAACTTGTGGAATGTAAGTTTTCCTGGATGATCCTCTGGGTTTCACTGAAGTGTTGTAACAAATCACTTTTCATCTAGAATACTATCAATTTGGATCTTCACACCCTTCTGATTAGTTCAGTGAGGCATTAGTCAGTGCTGTTAATCTTTTCAAAGAACTAGCTTTCTGGCCAACTCTGTGTGATGTCTTTGCCTCTCTCTCATTAATATCTGCCCTGTTGTTTATTATTTCTTGCCATCTGCTCTATTTGACTTTGACTTCCTCTCACCTTTCTAAAGCTAAGAAATGCCTAATTAAGCCATTTATTTGAGATCATTCTGATTTATTAATGCGAGCACTTACAGCTATCAACTTTCCTCGGAATCCTGCCTTGACTGGATCTCACATGTTTTGTGGGCTGTGCTATTATCATTGACTTCCAGAAGTTTTAAGATTTCTTCCCTGAGTGTTGTCATCGATCCACTGTCTCTTCAGTCTCCAAGCAGTTGTCTGTTTTCTGGGGTTGCTCTTTCTCTTGTTTTCTATTTTTATTTCAACGTCTGAAAAAATTAAGGGAATTAGTTTTGATTTTTGTATTAACTAAAGCTTGCTTTATGACTTGCAATGTGGTAAATATTAGAAAATTTCCATGCAATATTGAGGAGAACATACAGTTGCTATTTGTGAGGTAAAATTTTTTTTATATTCTTGATAAGTCCAGCTAGTGTGTGGTACAACATAGCTCTAAGGTTTCTTTGTTGATTTTGTGTTTGAAGTACTATTTAGATGTGATTACAGTGCTTATTTAGGTATGGCTGGAGTACTTATTTACATCTAGAGTATAGAGCTGAAGATAGCATTATTGCTATGTCTTCATCAATATGGGCTTTCTATCTGTGCTTCTTGTTTGTTTAATGAAATTTCTGCTCTAAGATTTGGCATATAAATATTTACAATAGTAGTGTTCTCATAATGGCTTGTTCTTCTTACAGATATGTACTGGTGTTCTCCGTGTCTTCTGATTGTTTTTGTCTGGAGTCTATTGTATAAGTTATGGGAACTGCTATGCCAGGGTGTTGGAAGCTTCTATTTGTTTTGTTCTTTGACTTTCAGCTTTTAATGCTAAGCTTTTGGATATCTTTCCTAGATCTCTGTGTTTCCTGGAGACAGTAGATAGTTGAGTGACTTTTCATTTTTATTTTATTTGATACTGCAGCTAAAGTGGCTTTTTAAAATAGTATGTTGTTTGACAAATTTTATTGAGCAAAACATTGCCGACCTCTCTTCATAGAAGATAATACAAGTGATGAGCCATGGGGAAACTTGGCTTTGCAAAATGTCCCTTGCAAACACTCTTTTTTCACCTTTGTCTGGTGTTTAAATTATGAATTCAGCCTAAATAATTAAAATAGTAACTTGAATTCAGAGAGATGGTTCAGAGGTTAGGAGTATATATTGTTCTTACAGATGACCCTGGTTCATTTCCCAAGACCCACATAGCAACTCGCAACTACCAGTAATTCTAATTCCATGGGACCTGACATCTTCTTATGGCCCCTGTGGGATCCTGCAAGCATATGGTGTACATAAAACAAAAGCATACATGCACAGAATTGAAGAATCAATAAGTAAATCTTAAAATACTAACAGACATAGTGCTTCCAAAACAAAACAAAAATAAAGGAACAAAAGAAGCATTACCTCATGAAATTTCAGGTTTGGGAATCGTTCCTTTGATTTGGAGAGCCCAGTCCATCTGTTGACCTTTCTGTGACACCAGACAGTGCATCACAGCATCACAGAGATGAACCACTGTATGATAAACACAGACTCTGTCACCCACCCATAGGTGGCTAAAAGCACTGTTAGCTTTTGGCTTATGGGTTAGCTAAGATGGTCTTGGGATATGTGTCAGGCCAATTTCCGATCAGCTAGCTCATTCTTTTCACTGGAATAAATCCTCTTTCTGAAAACCATTGGCCCCTTCCTTGGGCCCACAAGGTCACTAAGACAAGAAAAACAACTGGCCTCTTTCCCTTCATTTTATGCCTGTCCACTTTACTGCGGATCACCTGCTGACCTTGGCAAGTCAACATGTAATCATGCAAGGAGTGCTTGTCGAAACGATCCCATCCTCCTTTGAGGCTGAAGGCACAGAGGAGATACATCATTGTTCTAAATTTTAAAGTCACCTTGGATTCCAAAAACAAATTCTCAGAGGAAAGGCCACATCTCCCTTAAAACTGAAAGCCATTCCTTACGAGCGTGAAACTGTACCCTAGAGCATAAGTGATCATCTTGCAAAAGCAGACTAATGTTCTCCAGTGATAAAAACCATTTTGTTCTCCTCAGAGCACCTTGACAAAGCAGGACCAGAGATGATGATGGAAAGGACCACACCTTGACCAGAACTGCCTGTTGCCCAACTCTTCTGTTTAAACCTAAAGTTCTTGTTAATCCCCCATGTTGGACTAGGGTCATGGACACCCTTTATCTGTTCTTTTTCCCAACATGCGCAAATTGGATTTTCAATCGGCTTTTCACCATTACTTATCTCTTTAACTGGTGTACTGGGACAGGTATCCAAGCCCAGTTGCTGGAACCCAAGATTTCACACCAAAATCCCCAGTTATATTAGTTCCTGATGTCTCTGTAACCTAGGCCTAGCTTTTCTCCCGACTGACCACTTGGTGCAGGGGGCTGACAGAGACTGGACAGTAATGTGTCACTTGAGTTTTGCAAAAAAGATAAAGCTTTAATGTGATAGCCAATGAACAAGGCTAGGACACTTAAGCTTAGTTCTGCTTCAAGGATTCATGGGTTGAAAGAGGATTTATAGAGGAGAAAGAAAAGAAGTTCATATTGAGTGGATGTCATGAAGAGGGACTGGTTTCTTTAGAGGAAGGGTATTACAGGGGTGTGGATTTTGAATTTAAAAAAATTAACATGAACCTGAAAGCCTAGCTTTTAATGCTCACATTTATTCTTAAAAACCTGGCTCCTGATCCTAGGACTCATCAGCTTTTCCTGGAAGACAGCTTAAGAACTTTGTGACTGAAAGAAGTAATTCACAATATGTTTAATTAAGGCTTGCACAATTCATTGTTAATGGCTTACACGCCTTCACATTGTGTGAGAAACAAATCTACAATTGATAATACGACTTAAGTCCTCCTCGAATAGGTCCAGTCTTAGTAATGTTTATAGTAAAGCTACAAACAACATAGTGGTTTTGCATTTCCAAAGCTTTATGTCAAGGCACAATTCTGGACTGGGGGTGAAGAATCCAGATAAATTAGTGATAAGTCACAAAAGTTCCCGTTTCTCTGTTACTGAATACTCTCAGTTCTGTAAGTGCATGCTGCTTTTCAAAATTCACAATCAGGGCAGGAGAGATGGCTCAGAGGTTGGGAGCACTGCCTGCTCTTCCAGAGGGCCTGAGTTCGGTTCCCGGCAACCACATGGTGGCTCACGGCCATTTGTGATGAGATCTGGCACCCTCTTCTGTTGTGTGGGCATACATGCCAGCAGCACATTGTATGAAGAATAATAAATAAATCTTTTTTTAAAAGGAAAGAAAAAATTCACGATCAGAATCTGTCTGTGTTTTGTAATTTTTGGCAATTGGACTGGTGAAAAAAAAAGTTAGCTTTAATTTTCATTTCTATAATTATAAATGAAGTCAGGGTTTGATTTTTGCCTGTTACAGTGAGCAGTCTGTTCATGTGCTTTTCCAATTTTCAAAATAGTTTTTAATCTCTTTTAGGTTAAAAACTCCGTATTTTAGGAACAGATACTGCTTTATAAATTTCAATTAATTTGACCTCTTTTATCATTTGATTTTCAAAATATTTTGGCCAGAAATAATTTTGTTAAGTGTTTCTATATTTATTTACATTGTGCTTAATGCATCCATATTCATTTTTCTATGGGTTATGTATAGTTTGAAGAACCTTCGGTATTTTGGATTATCAAGATAGTTATCTGTAATTTCTTTTTATGCTTATAGAATGTATTCATATATTTTGATTCATTTCAATCATACTGTTTACTCAGTGAATCAAACAATGTTCATTATATTTTAATAATGTTTTTAAAAAACCACAGCCTCTAAATGCTTTAAATATCCCTGTATAATAGATAATTTTTCATTATCTACATGTTCTTTTCTATATATCCTCTGGCCAGTCCAGCTTCAACAAATACCAAAGTGATTGTCTCTATGAGCGTCTAATCCTTTTCCTTCTGTTGTCAGTGAAACTGCCTTTCTCTACAGTCCTGGAAGTTTCAACAACAGAAGCACACTCTAAAGAATAATTTGCTAGGTAATTTCACAGCTCTGTAAACACTGCAACGTGTACGTTAACATCCTAGGTGACGAAGGGTCACTGTGCCCTCACTAAGTGATTAAGGTTACTTTGGGATCAAAGTCAAGTAGTAGTTAGTGGACATACTGTTGTTGACCACATTTCACCAGCCTTCACATTGACTTTTTTAATGATGATTACCTTACAGCAAAACAAAACAAGCAAACAAATATTAGTCAATGACTTCCAATACTTTTTTGATTTATTTAGAATTCATTTTTTTTTAAATAAATTTACACTGTCCTGGATTTCCTCCTTCTCCCTTCCCTCTCATCCTCCTCCTCCTTCCTTCTCTTCGCCCTCCCTCTTCTTCCCCTTCACCCTACCCTCCTCGTTTCCTCCTCATTCTTTTTCTTTCTCCCTCCTACCTCTTATTCTCCGTTCCTTTTCCTTCCCTTCTCTCACCCTCCTTTCTCTTTCTCTTCCCCACATCTTCCCTTATTCTTCTATTTTGCTGTCTTTTTTCCTCATCTGTGTTTTGAATGTTCACATACAGAGGTGAGATAGGACTGCACTTCTGCCCCCTGTTTTCAGTCTCACTCATCCTGAATGCTGCATTTTACTGCTGTGCATTTGATTAAATTCCATATCCTATTGACTTCTCCATCTCCCTCCTTCAGGGAAGATATGTCTTCTGAGTTATAGATGAACAGATTGAAATTCTTGCTGAGTATCTTCCATCACACAGATACCTCATCTTCAAAACTGAATCCATAATTTTCTATCACCTCCCACATCAAATCATTTCTACTTCTGTGGATTTCTCTAGGAGAAACATCACAGCATCTATCCAGTTGCCAATGTCAGAAGCATAGAATTATTACTGATCTCTTCCATCCCCTCCAAGTTAGCTTTGTATTCTATTGGTATCTTCAGAACTCTGTGGAGTTGGTCCAGTTTTTTAATCATTCTCATTGTCTTCACTTGCTTAAACCATGAGCCATTTTTATCTAACATTTTTAAATGCCGTAATATCTCAGCATCCCTTCTCATGTCACTCTTTAATCTTATTTCTAGAATCTAAATAGGATCATATTTAAAATTGCTCTGTGATTCTCAACTACCATTAGGATTAGAAATAGTTATCCTAAGAATATAAGCAATCTGCTAAGCTATCTGCAAGTTCTCAGATGTGCCATGTCTGCCCCACTTCCCTGTCTCCCTTATTTCCTTCCTACTGATTTTCCTCAAGCCGTTGAGCATGTTACTCCGCCTGCTCATTCCAAAGGAAAACAAACTAGTGTGACCAGATGCACATCATTTAGGATTCTACTCCGAGGCCTTCTTTATTTGGAAGACTCTTCTGATCTTGAAACTATACCTTTATATTTCAGTTCATGCACCATATATTGAAAGATTTGCCACAGTATGATGTGGCAGATCCCCAGGAAGGAGGGGAGACAGCCCTGGGTGGGAGACAGAGAGCCCTGGGTGGGAGAAATTTTGGGTATAGAGTTTATTCGGTGGATATTGGAAAGGGAATAGGCGTAAGAGGATTATGGAGAAAACAGGAGGAGAGAAAGGAGGAAGGGAGAGGCACTAGTTAACTCTTCAGAAGAAGGACTGACAGAGAAGGAGAGAGGATGGAGAGAAGGTACAAGATCAGTTTGCCTGAGCAGGAAAGGGGCAAAGATTGGGACTGGGTGGAGCTTATCTCTTAAAGAAACTCAGGTGACAGGGATGGTCAACAGAGTGATAATATTTCCATATGTTTCTTATAATAAAAAGGCAATGAGTTAGGTATGGCAGGTTAAGGGAATGGGGCATTCGAGTTCTCAAGACTGTTTCCTGTTGGTTTGTGAATGTTGGAGTCTTGAGGGACCTGAGAAAGCTGGGTGCTGGCCATGTCCTGGGGTAGCTGGTTGCATCAACTCCTGTCCAGGATCTGTGGTGTGAAACTTTACAGTGGCTCTTGCACCTGGTAGGGTGTTGGCAGAGGACAGGGTTAAGTTTAGGAAGAAAACTTTTTTGTTTAGGTTCTGGTAATTGAGGAGGAGGGTGTCAGGACCAATGAATCGAGAGAGGGGTCTGACCTGTTTATGGTGAATCCTTCAATTCAGATCCCTGGAACTCACAAGAATTCCTTGAGTTTGGAAAATGTAAGTTTTAGATATATACATTGTATAAACAGCATCATATTTACACCAGAATGACTGTGACCAATGTTTTTGCACAATGAAAAGTTTCTTTAGAAAATGAACAAAGAGAATTTAAAATCTTGACCTTATAGTAGTGGTAGTACTCTGCCAGAGTTGGATTATGAGCTTATCAGCACTTTATTGATGTTAAGACTATGAACAGCAGCATGAGAGAAAGATTTGATAACTTGCATTTGTATTCAGACCTTTATAACTTGAAGGTATACACCTTAATGACTTGCATTTGTATCTCTTAAACACCCTTTATTTAGAACATGGTAATTTGTTTGGTGAGGTTCTCCTTTTTAAGCTGGCAGAACCTCTCAGCTGTCAAACTGCATCAGAGATCTTTAAGAAGGATAAAATTTTACTTGAGTTATTGATTTAACAAATGACAGAGAACTTACTCTATTGGCTACCTAGAGCCACTCCTCAGGGACTTCCATGGTCATCAAGGGCAGGAGCTTTCAGGGATGTATTTGTCTTCTGTTAGCACAGGCCCTAACAGGCTTCAGAAAGTCCTGTGGGCTTGGAAATCTGTAGGAAGACAAGCATACCTCGCACTGAGTAGCTAGGCTCTCGATTCCACTTCTCTCTCCTTCATCCACTGTCGAGAGATCTTCAGGAGTTCAGATGAAAGGCAGTTCAGTCAAGTGGTTAGAGCTTTCACTTACTGATGCAAATAGTGGATGGATGCTGTTTTGTGTCCATTCTGTGCCCATCTGTCTTCTTTGGAGGAGATGGGGTGCTGCTACTAGGAGCTAAACTGTTTCTCTGTTATGAAAAGCCTTTTAATAATTAGACATTTAAATGCCATATTCTCCAGATCTCTGAGCACTTGAGGGTTGTTTATGGGGTATGTGTTTAAAGTTATGACTACAATGTAGAATTTGCTTGGAGAGCTGGGTTCAAATTTGACTGTATTGGTTTTTAACTCAACAGGTGAGTTTTATACTTGTGAAAGGCAAAGAAGCAAAAGCTGTCTGCAAAAGAAGCTTAACAGCGAAACTGACAGTGGTGGAGAACAGCTTAATGTATTTTGAAGCAAGGTTGGATTAAACATACAGTATGTTGCAAGAGATTTAAAAGTACATGCCAACTTAAAATATTTGAGATTTATTGCTTTCTTAGTCTGGAATGAGATGCGATGAACAGACTACTTAAAACATTTAGCAGTAAGTATACATATATTTACACAGAGTTGAATTTAAGTTCCACATAAAGTTAAATGAAAACTGAGCAAGAGAAATCTGGCATTTTTATCTGGAAAGTAGAGTCCTTGCAAGGGGAGGAGATGCACTGCAGATGGGTCTCTGCATGTAATGAATGAATGCCTCGGCAGACCCTGCCAAGGTGAACCGTCACACAAATACACAAAATGTAATAGAGCATGAAAGTAAGTTTTTAAAAACCATAGCTAATGGCTTAAAGGTAGCTGGTGACAAGTCATGTAGCTGGGGGCAGCCAAGTCACTACCAGAGGGCAGCCGCCTATTAAAAGGCAAGCAGGCTGCCAGCACCGTTTGGCCAGCGGCAAAACCTCATGTTGGGAACCAGCTGCCAGCACTATTTGGTTAGGAGTAGTACTTTACGAGTCTATGGCTCCTTCCTTTCTTAAAGAAAATGGCAGTAGTTGTGGTTGCCCACATGGTGTAACTCTTGACATTTAATCATTCGCTGGTAGAAGTTAGAAATGTATCTGGTTTTGCTAGCCTGTTTCCCATGTGAGGCAGAAAAATAAACAACTGGTTCAGGACGTTATCCATTTGTCCACAAATAATGGGGGCTGAGAAACAGCAGTCACCTGAGAGGTACAATGCCCAAAGGGGAATCATATCCTGAAAAGGATCCGTAGATCCGAGGAATAAACGCACCCAGCATTCAGGTGGTGCTAGGGGACACAGGGCCTGAAAAAAATGAATGTGCCACTCATGAGGGCAGTGCGCTGGGCAGAGCCTGAGAACCTTCCTTTTGGGAAATGCTGGAGGTGATTGTTGGCGAAAGCTGACCGGGAGCAGGGGATCTTACCAATTTCTTCTAGCGTGGAAGAGAGACAGATTCTGCTGCAAACAGTTTAGCTGCGGTGGGAGGCAACAGACAGGGCAGGCAGGACAGAGTTTAGCATGTCTGTGATTATGCGCTAGGAACGAAAGGCGGACACACTAACAGAGAAAGGAGGCTGCATTTAAAACTAACAACCACTGGAGGAATGTAAGCTGATGATAGGCAGCTATGTAAATTGATATCTGAGCGGGAGGCACAGTCTCTATGAGTGTGGCAAGAAGAAGGTCCAGAGACCAAACGCCAGCATCACAGAGGTTCAGCATGGACCGCAGCTAGAGCTGCCCTTGGGTTGTCACTCATAAACGTCCAGGGACTGTGAGAACCGGTAGGTACAAACAGAACCCCTATGACATCATGTGGAATCGGGGGCTTGAGTGAGGGTCTTTAAGTCTGGCAAGTGGTTGACCAGTACTGGGTCTTTATACCTGGGGGAACCACTCATGGATTGCACACTCATGCAGGCATGGCCTGATGTGTGGGAGGATCCTGCTGTTCGATGTTGGGTGTTGAATTCCAGCGATTTTAAGCTAGAAAAGCGACCATATAGAAGGGTTAGAGGTTATAAGATTCCTAGCAACTCTCAGCTACAAGGAAGAGCCTGAGGAGTTCATGGCACCAATGAATGATTCACAGAGCTGTAACCCAGGCAGGTACCCTGGCAGGTGAGAGACCCTGGCCGGTGGGATACAAACAGATATGCTATGAGGAAAGAGCTTGGGTATAGAGTTTATTTAGTGGACATTGGAAGGGGTATAAGGGTAAGGGGATTATGGCAGAAAGAGGGGAGGGGAGGGG
>LOEQ01001767.1:156214-167351 GCA_001685075.1 Bramus lutescens
AATGGGAGGAGGGGAGGAGGTGGAAATTTTTAATAAAAAAATAAATAAAAAAAGAATTCTCTCAATTCATCAAGAATTCTCTCAACATGCACAAGGCTCTAGATTTAGTTCCCATGACTAGAAGTAAACCTGTGAGGCTGTGTGTGTGTGTGTGTGTGTGTGTGTAGAAAAAGGTAGGAAGGAAAAAACAAACAGAGGGAGTTTGAGAGATTCAGGTAAAAACTTGTCAAAGTAAGTGTTAATATTCTTTACTGATTTCCACTGCTTTATCCGACTAAAGCCTAGGATAATTATTTTTAGCTTTCTATGTGTATTTTTCATGCAACAGTTACTAGATCTTATTGTAATGACCTATTTCCCAGCAGATAATTAGTGCTAAGAAATGCCATTTTTGACAGGGTCATAGATGTGTGTAACGTGCTGTGGTTACTCTCATCTCCCCATTGCATTCCCTTCCCACAGCTGCCAGACTCCCTTCTTCCTTATAAATCTCTCTCTCATATTTATAACTTTAGGTATTACTGTTTCTTACAGAGTTTGAAACTATCCATTACTGCCTTCCCCTCTCCTGGAATTTGATAGTTGCCAAGAAATCATCAATAAGTGGTAGGAACCCGTGAGCCCTTTCTCTGTGTATAGCTGACTGTTTGGAGCACAAAAATGCTGGTAGGCGGAGCTGCCGTGAGTTCATAATTGGCATACCGTTTTCATCCTTGGAAGTTGTCCTTTCACAGGCCTTCCCTTGACTTCCAGCTCTTACATTCTTTTTATGCCTCTTCTGCAGTGTTTCCTGAACCCTAAGGGTGTGATGCAATTGTCATATTCAGGGCTGAGCCCTCGACTGTCCTTTATTCTAAGCACTGGTCTTTGTCTTCATAGAGAGACCTCTTAGATTAGAGCTCAAAGTAGACTTTGCCTGAAATATAAACACAGTAGAGGTAGTTTGATGCTACTTCAGTCTAGCTAAACAGCAGTAACTTTCTCCTTTGAACTTAAAAAGACCTTGTCAGTGGGTGGTTTTGGACTAAGTTTGTAGCACTAGGCATGGATTCCCTTTTCTAGAGCAAGCTACAGGTCCAATCAGGAAGCAGTTGGTTACCTTTGACAATTGTGCCACTGTTATATTAATTGACTTATCTTGGCTTGTGTGTTGCTTTGCAGATTTGTAGATTTCAAGGCTGTATAGTACCATCTTTGCTAATAACCCCTCTCTAGCAGCCTGCATAGCAGGATTTAGCTTTATGAAAAATAGCAGGACAGAAGTTTCTGGCTCAGTTCCTGCTTAATTTCTCTACGTGTTAAATCCAAGACAGGTTGTGTCCTCAGCAAGAGAATCTTACAACTAGTTCTGGTTGGGAGCCAAGAAGACTGGCAAAAATCTGTATTATTTTGGTGGACTCTGGGGTCTTCCAGGGCAACAGCTCCTACAGAGGTACCCCAGATCTAGTGCTGGGGTTTTTGTTTCGTGCCCCATTTTCTGTACAACCTGCATAGTCTAGCTTTGAGGATATCTGCCTTCAAACGTTCCTTACATATTTTAATTAGTAAGTTTCTGATAGATTTTTTTATAATCCTTTTTGTTTTTCAAAATCCTTTTGTTTTGGTTGACCTTTCTCTCATTTTCCTGTTCTTCAATTGTCCTCCTTTTACATATACATTATCATCCTTCCGTATTGAAGGCATACTCCCAACATACATGTCTCTTTCCTGACTTCACAACTACTATTCCAAGTTAAATACATAACTCAAGATTCAAGGATAGCTAGTATCTGAATATGAGACAAAAGTTCACATGTATTTTTACTTCTGTGTCTGACTTACTTCATTCAGTATATTTTCCAGTCTCGTCCATTTATCTAAATTTTCAATAATTTCTCTTTTTATAGCTGAATAAAATTCTATTGTGTATCTGTAGCACATTGTCATAACTTGCTAGCAAAGTGATGACTATCTGGGTGGACTTCACCTCCTAACTACTGTGAATAAGGCCACAGTGAACATGGTTGTACAAGAGTCTCTGCACTAGGATTCCTTATGTTCGTGCTTAGGAATTGTGGGGCTGGATAATATGGTAGATATAGAGTTTTGTTTGTTGTTCTTTTGTGACTATTCTAGGTTACACCCAACCAACAGTATTTAAGGGCTCCCATCTCCCCATATTATGCCAGTATTTGTTCTCATTTCTCTTTTTATGATATCCATTCTAAATGGAGTTAGTCTGAGCCTTAAAGTAGCATTACTCCACACTTCCCTGATGGCTAGGAATAGCAAGTCCTTTTGTAATGATTTTCTAGTCATTTGTAGTTCTTATTTTAGAGCTTGGTTTAATTCCATAGCCCATTCTTTAATTTTGTTCTCTTTTATTAGAGTTGAGTTTAGTGAACATTTTGTATATTCTAGTTCCTAGTCCTATATCCAGATGTATAGTTGGAAAATATTTTCTCATATTTTGTGGGCTGAAATCAGAATTTAATTTTTAATTCAGTATTCATGATGTTCTTTAAAATGAACAATGCATACTAAGATCCATATTTAATGAAAATAGACTTATTCAAAGCAGGGAATTAATCTGTGCTGCTAAACATGGAGAGAGAGCAAGGATGTTGATGCACTGTTTGTGTGCTTTTTACTTTCTAATTAAAAAGCCTCATATTCATAAAATAAAATTGCCATGCATTGCCAGGCAGTGGTGGTACATGCCTTTAATCTCAGCACTTGGGAGGCAGAGGCAGACAGATCTCTGTGAGTTTGAGACCAGCCTGGTCTACAGAGCAAGTTCCAGGATAGGCACCAAAGCTATAGAGAAACCATGTCTCAGGAAAAAAAAAAGTCTTTCCTTTATCTACTTTATTTGTGATCATATGGGTTTCAGTAATATTATGTTGATCATACAGAGTTTGAAATGTATGGAAGATGCTTAAGAAGCCAATTTGAGAGGAAAATGATAAACATAAATTATTAATTTTGCTCAAGCCAAATTCTTTCTAGTTCCTTATGGATATACTGACTTATTCATGATTTATTATTGATAAGTGCATTAGTCATTTCTGTTGCCATGATAAAACATCATGAGCGAGATAGGATGGTTAATTTATTTGAGCTTTATGGTCCAGAGGCTCAGGTCCCGTCAGCATCCAGGTAGGGATCACGTTAGTCAGCAGGCCAGCATGGCACTGGAGCAGCAGCCTGGAAGCTTACATCCATGCTCAGGAAGTACAGGGAACTAGCTCAAAATTGCATGCTTCTTTTGAAATCGCCCCAGTACCATACTACCTCCAGTGAGGCCACAACTTCTAATCCTGCTCAACGAGCTACCAACTGGGGACCAAGTTTTGAAATGCCTGAGACTTTGCCGGGGGCTCTCATTCAAACCACTGCAATCACAGTACAATAACATCATCGCAAGCTCCGCATCACTACACGAATAAGACTCGGCCTCCTTCCCAGAGAAGCTTACACTGGGTAGAAAGAACTAGCAATTTAAATATTAAAAGGAAGTGTGACCTACTAGAAACATCTCATTTTTATAAAATTACAGAGGGTAGAGTATTCCATGAGTTGAGCATGAGCTACTAGGAACCGTCAAGAAAATAGCAACAACTGAAGTGATAAGCTGCGTACTGGAATAAGACTGCCTGCAGTTCCTCAAACCTCATCCTCCATTTCTCCTAGAAGGTTTGACAAATCCTTCTAACAAGTACCTCTTGCTGACTCCGTACCTTCAACCCACTTTCAAAATTATTTTACCTAGGCATTGTGGGAAACACTTGTAAGGCCAGTACTTGGAAGACTGAAGCATGAAGTTGATATGTTTCACACGAGTTTCAGTTATAAGGTAAGACCCCATCTACCCCACAAAAGGACCAAGGCCTAGGGAATGTATCTAATATGTTCAAGGCTCTGAGTCTGACCTGATGTTATCACGCATGCAAGTAAAATAAGAGAAAGAAATAAGACTCTTTGTGTAGGGTTAAATAGGGTTGAGGCCTCATGCCAAATGGTCATTCCTGAAAACATACAGACTGAGCAGGGTGTATTGATGCACTTAGGAATATATATTTTTAAAAATACATGCCTGTAGCAACAATTAATGAAAAAGAGGTCATCCACATACTTGAAAGAAAGGAGTATATGAAAAAGTTTGGAGGGAAAGGGGGAGGAAAATGATGTAATTATATCATAATCTCAAAAATAAATGATAGAAGATTCATTGTATGTATCTGGCAGTTATGCTTATTTAATTTTTCTTAATTTTATTTTAAACACCTTAAATATATGAGTAGATTCTCAAAATTCTGGTGCTGAATTATGTCTCAGATGATGCTCAGTAAATATGTATGAATGCACGAGATGAATGTTCCTATCATTATTGTACTGGGAGTATCAGGCACTATTTTAGTAATTTTCACTTTTGTGTCTTATTTATGACCCAGTAAATAATAGTTTCAAAAATACTTCAAGATCAATATTCATATTCTGGTTTGAATCTAAGGTTGTTCCCTTTCAGTCAGTTAAAGTTATGATGTATAAGTAATAGTGCTGCTATAGTTTCTTAATTTGCTTAATTTCTACAGTAATGGTGGATTCTGTAAAGTTTCATTAAGTTACAGCAAAGTTTCTGCCCAGTCCAAACTGTTATATTGTTAACTTATTCTTTTTAGAATTCCACTGTTTAATAGAAATTACAAGGAAGACAAAGTAAGACACTAATATTTAGTAACTGAGGATATAAAGTTGGTCATGGCTCCACTGCTGGCTTTATTACTGTCTAAGGAAGTTTTATAATCCCGAATCTGTTTTATATCCTGTCAAACATGAGAAACATGAGGATCAAATACACATATGAAGGGCTGAAATCCAAGCTGAAATCTCTTGCCATTTACTACCTAAAATTTCACTATTGCTTGGTCATTGCGCAAGAAAATATGATACTAAGGGGATTGTATACCTCACAGTACTTATGTCTTATATTTCATAATATTAGTTTTCCAATAAGAGAAAGATTATTTTCATTCTGGGAAAAAGAGAAAAGTTTCTGCTGTTATTTCAATGGCACAATTTGTGTAGAAGAAATAACAATGTTCACTGGAAGTCAGTGCAATTGTTCTGAAATGTTTTGCCTAACTTCTGCAACTTCTCTAGTGAAGGAAGTATGTGTGTATGTGTATGTTACACAAGTTTCTGTCAGTAGAATTTTAGTCAACAGATATTACATATTAATATATCATCAATTAAAATATTAATTGGAAATATACAAATTATTTAAAAATAGATTCAAAAGGTTTTATAGAGATTTTACCACGCATGATAACATAAAACCACCAAATCATTCACCAACCTGGGACTGAAATACTTTGCTTTGACAGAACATTTAATACAAATTAGACTAAAAAAAATAAATAGCACCAAAATAGATTCACCCTGCAATTTAATGTTTTTATTAAGGAAAATCATTGTGAGTTGGTGAATTGGGTCACCTTATTAGTAGTACAAAATATCAGAAATCAATTTCAATCTTTTCCTTAACTTACATTTTATTTTGAAATATGTTCTGGTGCTCTGGCTATCTATTTAGAGAAATAATTAGAAATAATATGTGGACCTGCAGCCTCAAGGCAATCTCAGTTTCTATTAATATTTCTAGGATCAAATAAGACAATCCAAGCTTGCCCTAGGTTATTGTCTTTTAAATTAGTAAAGGCCATATATAAACATAACAGTATTTTTACATGCTCACTTAAGGCTTCCTCAAGTAAGTCACTGGATTTCTAGACCACTTCACACTGGTAAACAAAAGGGATCCTTCATCCAGAAGTCATTCACTATTCAGCCCTACAATGAAGTATTCTTAGAAGCTGATGCTCCATATACTTCTAGGGAAAACAAAAAGACATATGTGAGTGATACCTGTATCTTCATTTCTTGTTTTAAAAAGTTACTTTCATTGGACTTTGACTATTACAAATAATGCTGCTATGAACATAGTTGAACAAATGCCTTTGTAGTATGATTGAGCATCTTTTGGGTCTATGCCTAAGAGTGGTATTGCTGGATCCTGAGGTATGTTGATTCCCAATTTTCTGAGAAACCACCATACTGATTTCCAAAGTAGCTGTACAAGTTTACATTTTCACCAGCAATGGACAAGTGTTCCCCTTATGGGAGGAGGGGAAGGAGTGGGAACTTAGATTGGTATGTATAATAAAAAAAAGATAGTTTGTTTTCTTTTTCATATATATAGAGAAAAACTATCTTTTTGTGTGTACATATATAGTATATATCTTTTTGTATATATCACACACACATATATACATATATATGAAAAAATTATTTTAGTCACATATCACCAAACCTCTGAGTTAGCATGGAAAACACAGAAACATCATTTCCATTAAAGGGTAAACCTGTGGGTTTTCTATTCTTTTTTTGATTAGCTTTTATGTTGTTATTGAAATGAAATTATTTTTCTAGTTTTATTGAAAATAAACTCTTTTCCCATAAAAATAAATCCTTAGTTTCTCCCTTTTTCCACTCCAAGTTTCTCCCCACTTCCCCTTACCGTCTGGGTCTACTCCCTTTCTGTCTCTAATTAGACAAGAATTAGCTTTTGAGAGATGTGGATGGAAGGCTGATCATTTGTTTCCTGGCTTCCCAGACTGAAAATAACAAGACAGAAACTGTATTAACTACAAGACTGCTAGGCCAATCACTTAAGCATATTGCTAGCTAGCTCTTATATCTTATATCTAAGCTCTGAGGAAGAACATCTGATGGAGACATCACAATTACAGCTGATTGTTCCAAGGTCTCTCTCTCTTTCTCTTTGTAATTCCTGGCCATGCGCCTCTATATTTGTTCCCATCTGCTACAAGCAATGATGCTGAGGATAGATGAATAAGGTACAAACCTATGAATATAGCAAATTATCATTAGTGGTCATTTTATTGTAACTTTGTTTTAAGACCAGTAGTATTTGGTTTTACCCCAGGTCTCTGCACTATCTAGTCTATGGTTCATGGTCACATAAGCAGTGTTGAGAATGCATTTCATCTTATGGAATGTGTCTAAAATGTAAGTTTTAATTAAACCTCCTTTTTAGGACAAATACATTTTCTTGCCAATGGGCATCTAAACTACTATGAAAGGAATAACAAAATCCTCCATTTTTATCATGAGCACAAAATTCCACAATCAATTATACTTAGGAACAGTGATCACTTACAATCAGAGTTAATAGCTTCACACTGAGGCGTTATAAAATTTTCAGAGATGGTGAAGAAGCTAATGTCTCATGGACTGGAACACAGGAAGCTAAGTAATATGGGTAAGGCAGAGGAGATAGATAAAATATGAGAAGGGCTTATGAAAGTTACAGCTCATCTTCCCTAGCACTCCAGCCGCTGCTGGCTTTATCCTCAATAATAGGAATATGTAGCAAAAGAGAAAGCATTATCCAGGCCCACTCCAAATGTAGTTTAGCATGATCAATTTTTTATGAGTGTTGCTCCAGATGCTATCTGATTCCCTAAGCAAGTAGCTTACTAAAACATTTTTTCCAAGATATGTATCATACCCTAAACTAATTCCTACCTTAAGTGTTCATGGTGTTTATCATCAACAATATTGAGGAAATTCTTACAGAATAGACTAATGTAAACCACTGGGTCCCCCTAAAGCCACTTAGTGCACCACTGGCTGACCCCCACAAACATTCTCCATAGTTCGATCACTGTGCCACCATAGTTTTTTCAGATGAGAGTCCTTAGGATTGATGTGTGTGTGTGTGTGTGTGTGTGTGTGTGATGTTGGCCCACGCCTCTGGAGAATCATAATAACCACCATCACCTCCCTCCTGGCTTTGCCATCAGAGTCTTCATTGATCCCTTCCAACTAATTTTCTACACAGAAGCTAAAATCATGTTTCTCAAACATCAGCTTCCATCTTTCATATCCACGATAATTTTATACTTGTTGGCCAATATTAGCTGACCTTTGTCAACTATCCAGTTTTACCTCTTACATTCTTCTTAGCTCCTCCTTAACCCAAAGACTCCTACTTCCATCTTTGACCTATTTCCATCTCTTGAAACATTACTCATTCAGCTCTGTACAGCCTCTAGGTGCTCTCATTAATTCACTCACTCACTCACCTTCCACCCTATCAACCAATTACCAGTGCTTATTCTTTTGTCCTACTTTTTTCTTCATGACTTTACTATATCTGAAATTATAACGTATTTGTCTTCTTATCTTTAACTAAAAAGGAAGTTTCCAGAAAGTATGACAAGTACTACTTTCCATTGTATCTCATTAAATATTTATTGGGATGAGTGAATGAATAGTCATTGTCAGAAAATTTGAAGCATGCTGCTTTACTAGCATAATTACAGAAATGCCTCATCGTCATTAAGTTGTATGTAACAAATTAAAGACAGTCTTCATTTGGAGTCAATGTATTTCACATGTAATGTGAATAGATTAACATGATGCTACATGACAAAAATTTCCAAAGGCATGTACCAATTTTCAGTCTTACAGCAAAGAAATCTGTGGGATAAATTGTTTGGTGAGTTACTTGACATAACATAGTCACAAATACTTTATCAACACAACCGGAGCCTTTCCTTTCAATACATTTTAATCACCCAGAAGGGGATATATTTTCCTCTTTACATAATTTGAACCCGA
This sequence comes from Bramus lutescens, assembly GCA_001685075.1. Classification (NCBI taxonomy): domain Eukaryota; kingdom Metazoa; phylum Chordata; class Mammalia; order Rodentia; family Cricetidae; genus Bramus; species Bramus lutescens. Next base: position 164,903 of record LOEQ01001767.1, read on the forward strand.
TTCATTTTAAGTAATGAATCGATATTCTTATTTAAAGATTCAGCCCATTCTTCCCTAAATTGGTTGCCTATACTCTCCTACTGGTCATTCAATCAAGTGATCCCTTAGGCAGACTATTACAGTGAAAAGGAGCACAGGCCTAGGCCTCAAAAGGCTGGCCCTGGCTCATGTTATCCATGAGACTATGAGAACCAAGCAGGCCTCACAGATCAGAGAATGGTGGTAATAATCACATGACCCAATTAATATTTCCTGTTTGTTTTCAGTAATAGTTTGCTTTTAAGAATTAGGTGTTAAAGTACTTTTATGGGTTGTATCTAATTTGGTTGCTTTTTCCTCTGTTGGGCATGTTATCATCCCAAGTATATTCTAGACATTTAATTATTACCCCAGGTGTCTCCACAGTCATTCATCCTTATGTCGGCAGGTGCCTGGGAGGAATGCAGGATTACATGCCGAAATCCTGAGTCCGGCTCTTAACTAGGGTAGTCTGTCTTTTGATTCTGGGATTTTGCTCCAACATTATCTTGCTGCCCAAACTTGGGCTTAGAAGACTTTCTAGACAATTTTGTCTTTTGGGTCCTCATTAAAATGAGTCACATACGTTCAGTGCCCAGCTCCTGGTGGAGGCCCTTAAATATTAATTTTTTTTGGCTAGTTCTGATATACAGCCCTGCTCTTTTGAGCTTATTCCTCAAAATATATACTTTCTTTCCACAAGTACTTTAGGTCTCAGTGGATCATTCCACTGAATACAGGTGCTACCATTTCTAAAATCATTTCTGGCTGTCAAGAGCTGTACCATGGTCTGAATAAACTCATTACAAAAGCTCAAATTCTGCTTGTTAGGCATTTTCTATGAAACCTTTTAGAATCATATGATAAATGTCCTCATACTTTTGTTTTTGTATCGGACTTGATTGTCAGGGGACAGGAACTTTATTCCCCATCCACTCCACCACATCTCACTTCACTAAGTAACCTACATGATTAGCAAAAGATTGACTCCTTCCTCATTTATATTTTTAAGCACAGAAGGCTTTACTTCTTCCTTCTGAGTTAAATAGGCATTTGTTTCTCACTGTCTATAGCCAAGAACATGTTGTATCTGTGTTTAAGTCTTATTTAGCCAAACATCTCTAGACACCTTTGACTCAGCTACTCCCAAGGAATAAGAGGAAACAAACCTCTCCTTACATGGATAAACAGGAGAGCAGGATTTTCTTATTTTGAACTGAAGTAAACTTCCGCAGATTAGCCCTTGTCTGTTGACAGAGGAAATAATAGTTATTTCTCATTTAGGGTATAAAAGAGCAGGAGGTGTGACAATCTGGAGTGTCTAAATGCTTCGGCAAGAGATTCAGAGACAGATGCAGAAGCTAAATAGTCAACTCTGATTTAATGGTGTTTCTACCTAAATTGTAACTGCTAACCATGCCTAGTACAGGGACTCTTCATGTGTTTCCTGGGCATTCAATGTCATGTTTATTTTAATCATTCAAAAGGACTCTTAGCGTCCTCACCAACACAAAATTCATAGGTATTGAGTACAAGCCCTACCACAGCTGCTTTCTTGGAGTGGCACAGATGAGTTTGCCATCCTAGATGTAGACGTGCCGTTTCTATTTTACCATGTAGCTTTCCACTCTGACATAGTAACCAAATATAAATTTTATAACTTATTTTTACCTAGATGACGCAGTTGCACATGCTGTGCTTCTATAATATATCAATTGCATAAAAAGTTGAAAACGTTTGGTATCTTAATTCTCTCCAGGCTGCACAAATTCCTTGTTTTATAAAAATGCTAGACTGCATTTCTTCTCTAAATGCTCTACCATTTTAATTGGGGAACTAGAGAAATTTCTCCCACGCCCATTCATCCTGTCTCGTTTGAGTCAGAATGACTGGCTTGACCCTGCCGTCACATGGATGATATTTGGTCCTGCTCTGTCACATGGATAGCTCTTTTTCACCACAGCAAAGCCACATCCGTTTTTCTTTATGCTCATAAGTAAGCCAATTAGGGGGCAAGAGGAATAAAGTCTCACTACAGTCAGGAAAGAAAACCGCACACTGCTTGCTTAAGCTGCACCAGTAAATTAAGCAAGGAGGAACTCCTGACTACACCAGAAGGCAGGGTGACATTTTAACAATTGGCAGGAATTCCTGAGAGTGTAAATACTCTAATTTTGTACCTGGCCCAAACATATCAGGAGCAATCTACCTTTCACATTTGAAACACCACAGCGTCTAACTGTGGAATGGAGTGGGTTGGATTTGAAGTCAAGTTCTTCTTTTTTATAGTTTATTTTCTTTCTCTATTTATCTTACTAAAACACAGGAATATAACTTTTATTTTTTAATAACATCTTTTTTCGGTATCTTTTTATTATTATTATTATTAAAATTTTCCACCTCCTCCCATTTTCCTCCCCCTCCCCCCATT
>LOEQ01001767.1:192273-208246 GCA_001685075.1 Bramus lutescens
GGGGACAGGGGAGGGGGAGGAAAATGGGAGGAGGGGAGGAGGTGGAAAATTTTAATAACAATAAAGAAAATGGAAGAAAAAATCAAGTATATAACAATTAGTAAATAAGAAGGAAAACTGAGTTTCATGTCTTCCTACAAACCCATATTAAACATCACTGAGTTGCCACCATAGACAAAGCCCAGCACCCAGAATTGTCAAAAATGAAAACTCATCAAACTAGATACTAGCAAAGACCTGGACATAAAAAACCAACTAGAATGTTGACAGGATTTCAAAAATTGTTCCTTAATAATGTGCAAAATTGTTTAATGGTATCTAGATGCATATACCATGTGATATATATGTGATAATGCAAACATTGCATTCATAAATCTACACTCAATAAATTGTATGGGACTAAAATAGAACAGAATTTTTCATAATTGCATCATTTGTAGGCTACCAACAGAAAACAGGCAAGATACCCCCTGCAGTAGAAGGAGGTGTATATGGTGTTATGGTTTTCTTTAGAATCTCATTTTAAAAATTGCAGCTAAATTCATGATTGCTATAGTCATCTTAGAGAACAGATTTCAGAAGCATATTATTGAGCAAAAGAAGCCTGCTATGAAAGATCACATATTATAGGGTTTCATTTAAACACTACTACTTAAGAATTCACATTTCAGAGGCAAAACTATTTTAAAAAGCAGCGGTGTTATGAAATAAGGTGAATAATGATCAGGAAAGCATAGGAAGGAAGCCTATGGTTTTATTCTCTCTTTACCCTGTAGACATACCACAAATATTTGCTTTGTAGTAAAAAAGCGAGCTGTGCATTTTTATTTGTGATTTTTATTAAATGCACATGAATAACTACATGCATTAGAGAAGAAGTGCAGTGTTGAATGGACCTTTGTAGTTTAATAGAGGATTTAGAATAGGAAATTGGGGGACTATGAGGTAAAAAGAAGACAAACATTGATAGGAAAATGTAAAGTCTATTAGCTGGAATATCAGTGAGAATAAACCTGTTTTACTATAGCAGAATAAAAAGGAAATTTGTTCCTGTACAGAGAGAGCAAAGGTTAGATTCGATCCTAAGGAAGTACTGTATGTTTTAAATGAAGTGATTTATGATGAAAGTGCAATTAAAGAACACTCTAGCTAGCATGCTTAACTTGGAGACGAGACTACATGAAAACCTCTCAAAGTGAAGGCAGATCTTCTGAGTAAGTGCCAAATGAATCAGAAAGAATGGTTCCTGGATGGGAATGAAAACAACCATGTGATGGGAAGTGTAAGCTTATTTTACTGGGGGGAAAAGAAAGGGATGGTACTTGAAGACAACGACATTCTAAGGAAATGGAAATGTTCATGTTGATAGAACCTACCTGAAGCCATTCTTTAGAACATCTGGCCTGAGCTCATAAAATGGGGAAAGAGTCAAGAAAAAAAAAGTAGTAATAAGTATATTTTTAAGAGGAAAATGTTCAAGCTGGGGATATGATTCAGTGGTATACAGGATGTTCAGCATTTCCAAGTCTTAGAATCAATCTCCACAAAACACACACACACACACACACACACACACACACACACCAATTATAAAAACAGAAAAATGTGTCAAGAAAAACATTTCAACTGAAAAAAATTATTTTAAAGTATGCATACCTATTTGCTACAAAACATTTTGTTAAATACTGATGAGTAGAGGGCAAGATTACCTATAAACGAGTGTGTATAGCCATAAATAATCATCACAGAGCTGCAACCAGTGGTTCTCGACCTTCCTAATGCTGCAATCCTTTAATGTAATTCTTAATGCGGTGTTGACCCCAGCCATAAAATTGTTTTGTTGCTACTTCATAACTTTAATTTTGTTACTCATATGAATCTTGATGTAAACACCTGATATACCGGATATCTGATATGCAATCCCCAAAGAGGTCACAATCCACAGGTTGAGAATCTCGGAAAGCCTTCACTGGTTCCATTCTATGTACCTATGTACGAAATACACCTTACTGGCACTTGCCTGAGGGAAGCATAGGGAATTAATGGGCAAAGTATGATTAAAGCCTTTAGGCATTCTGATACGGACTGTTGGTATTCTGGATTTCACAAGCTTTCCTCCCCTGCCGCCCTCTCTCACAACATTCTGTGAGGCATAGATGCAGAGTTGTGATGTAGAATAACCACAGGGCCTGAGTTCCCTACAACCTGTTGATGTCTGCATCACGTCTAATTGTGGTTTTCTATGACGGTCTCCATTTAGTGTACAGACAGGTTTCTCTTAAGAAAACTGATACATATATTCATCTGTGGGTATAAGCATAAGATTTAGAGTGTTATTAGGCATTAGGCCAGTTTACCAAAGTGGCAGTAGATTATTTCCTAAGGTCCACATGGGCTGTTGCTCAGAGACGTCTGAGACAATGCAGACTATTGTGAGCATATTCAAGGAGCATACTGTGTATGATCTCAATTCATTTGTTTATTTTAAATAGTTATATTATTTTTAAAGTTTCATGTAATATAGTTTGATCAGAAGAACTTTGCACCCATGAAACTGATAGTAAGATTCCATTTAAAAGTAAAGATTTCCATTTAAATAATTTGAAGCAAAATGAACTCTTATACATTGTACTGCAAATGTTGGCAGGATTTTGGAGACAAGTGCCACGCATTTAGAAAAAGTACCTAGTGTTACAGGTGCTTGTTTCTCACTGGGTAGGTTTGCCACATGTTATGGAATCATGGTGCCAAGAAACATATACTGTCTATTTAGAATGATTTTTTTGCCAAAAAGATAAATTATCTCCATGATCCAACCAGTTACAATCAATGAAATATCATATTTCATATAACAAGAAACTAAAATGTATTATGAAAATAATAAATTTAATAAAAGTAAAATGTCAGTATAAGAAAACTACAAATTAAAATATTGCTATTTTTACTTATCAAATGGACCCAGATACATGGTTGGCACTTGCTTCTAGTCAGTTCCAGGTCTTTCCAAATATGAGCATCAAATAAAGATGTTTGACTAAAGAAAGGAGGTTGTGGTTACAGGAAAATACCACTGTCTAGAATTTTGAGTTCAGCTACTTCCATATACAGTACGCCCAACAGACACCCCTTTCCCTTTCCTGCCCCTGTATTTTTATCTATTATAAATTCTAAACATTGTTGGTAGTAAATAATACTGATAATTACATTAGCACTTGGTCAGCCATCAACTTCTCCTCAACATGCATGGGTATCACTGAAATATCTAGAATTCTTGTTATACTCTAATCTCAAGCTCTCTGAAATGATAACACAAAGATGGATTTCGAACAATTACAGAAAACTGAGAAAAATCTAGTATAATGAAAAAATTATTGTCAAAAAGTGAGAAAAGAAAGACAAATGATATTTATGAAAAAAGTCAGAAATATTTTCACTATGTTTACAGCCTGGTTTTGCTGTTTTAAGGTAATTGTTTTACTTTAAAATTTTATGTCTGGCTCTCTCAGTGCTTTTGCAAATGAAGTAGCATAATTAGAAATGCTTTCTTGTAGAAGAGATGATCTTCATTTAAGTAAGAATTATTAGGCATGTTTGATAGAATCTGTGGCTACTTGGAAAAATGAATGAATAAATAAGTGCTCAAGAAAGTTAATTAGTACACAAATTTTGTAATTTTTTAAACTTTTATTCTAGTGCAAAGATTAAGCATGAGTACTGGGTTAAACATTAATAAAGTTTACCCCAAATTTCTCATAATTCACTACAAGGAAGGAATTGAAGGTGTTAATCACATAGTCATTATATAATATCTCTATTGCTTTATTTTTCTTTATAGAATAAAGACATTAACTTGAAAGTGTATTATGCTAGGCCTCAAGTGAGATATGTTTTTATATAGGTTTGTAACTGCAATTGACTAAACTTCTCGTTTCAGTTCACTAATCTAAAAAATGGAAAAGGTACTCAAGAGGACTTCAGACTCTTTATAAGTGGAGAATCTTAGTCATGGGTCTCTTGACTGCAGATCACAGAAAATTACATCTGTCTAGCTTAGACACCTCAGGAAGGATAAGTTGGTATTTAATGAAATAAAATAGGAGGTTAAATGTTAGGACTTAAAAAGGGGAGAAGCTGGCCAGTTCTGAAGACTGTGAACGAAATTTATCTTATTGTTCTGTGTTTGAAAACTTTGTTCTGATTCTCTATCTTAGTTCAGACTCTTTTGAGAAAGAATCCAATGTGTCCATCTGTGTTTTCTTCCAGTCCAAGGGACATTGTTAGATTACCATTAAAACGGCACAAACGTAGAGGCTGGCTTTTGAGATTTTCATAAAATTCTTGAACTTGTACTATGTTCTAATTTGCTCACTAACTTTATAAAACAGAACATACAATATAATTTGGAGATGTATCAGTTGTAGCACAATAGAAAATAAAGCCTGTGACTTCATCATTTCTAACTCACCCTGTGGCATACTTATAGGAAAGGTAAAATAGGTACAAAGAAACATTTGAAGATGGTTGATAAAAAAACAAGGGCTAACCACTAATACACTATTATCTGAAATATGCACTGTCATAATAGTTGATCTTAATTATCAACTTGACTAGATAAGAAACACATTAGGGAGTAGTTAGGCACACGTTTGCTTCTGTCTCTAGGGATGATGCTTGAGACATTAGACCATGAAAGCTCTGATGAAACCAGTGAGTTAATGCCTTAAGTATGGACAACATGATGGCATGTTCAAGAGTTAATTAAAAAGTAGAGAAGGAGTCTAACTGGAGAAAGTAGTCATACAGGGTGTGTCTTGGAGGCAATGGCTTGTCCTATTTGTTTTTTTTTCCTCTCCTCTCTATTTGTTCATAATACAAATTTCTCTGCTGTCCCATCCTCACCATTATGGATGGAACCATCTAAAATCTTGAACCAAACTAAATCATCCTCAGTTAAGTAATTTCTGACAGATACTTTTGGGCAGAGTAACAACAAAAGTATCTGATAGATACACTATCCATACATAATGTAGTTTGAGACTGAAATAACTGGCCAATAAATATTTTTTCTCAATCGTATTTAATTATCACCACCTTTACTAATGCTATTTACTAATGTTTCTTTGACCTTTGTAGAACATCCTTTGAGGGATCCCAAACTTGTCCTCAAAATGTGTCTCTTTAACATTGGCTAAATCTTGATGTCTACTTCTGACCCTTGAACATTATAATTTAGCTGATCTAGAGTTCATTACGGGTATTGAGCCTTTCAAAAGTTTATCAGGTTACTCTGATATGAAGAGAGGGATAAAAGTCACCACTAAGTTCATTTGTTTATGGAAGGTGTGTCCCTACCTACCTTGTAGAAAGCTGTGCCCTTTACCTGAGTTGTGAATGCTTTTAGTTATAAACCTCGTTTAGCTGTTCAGACTGCTTATCTTCCAGGAAAACTCAGAAGAGTCCAACATGCTTCAAACTTGGAGGACTAATAGAAGAACACAGCTATGGGAGCAAGAAATACAGGGTCTGTATTGGTCTGAGCTAGGTCCTCTGCATGTATCTTATGGTTGTGTAGCTTGGTGTTCTTGTGTTCTTTAACAGTGAGAATGGGGGTGTCTCTGACTTATGTTTGAAATCTTTTCCTCCTACTGGGTTGCCTCATCCAATCCTGATATGAGGATTTGTGCCTAGTCTTGTCATAACTAGTTATGCCATGTTCAGTTGATATCTCTGGAAGGCCTATTTTTTTTAAATGGAAACGGAGGAAGAGCATGGGATCTGGCTAAGAGAGAGTGGGAATGACTGGGAGAAGCTTAAGGAGGGGAAACCATGATTGGGATATAATATATGAAAGAAGATTAAAAAAATACAAACCAAGTTTTAAGGAAAAGAATATTTGGTTAGCCAAATCATTTGGAAATTCTTAAGCATGCTTGATGAGTAATTGTTAACAATAATTCTTCAAAAATAATTCAAAGAAAATCAAAGAAACATGATCTTATTAAACTCTAAGATAGAAAGAGTGGGAAATGTAGTGAACTGGGGCTGCCTTTGCTGCAAGGGAATGGAAGTTATGTAAACAAAGTCACAAGTCCTTCCTTAGATTTATTGATGAACAGAAGTCCAAAATGAGCTAATTTACAGACATAAAAGAAACATTGCTGTTCATATGAGGACAGATGCTCCTCACATAGCTGGGTCATGCTCTCCATGTGAGGACAGTTGCTGTTCACATGTCTGGGTCATGTTTTCTATATGAGGACAGCTGATGCTCACATGTCTGGGATGTGCCCTAGTGTGTATATGGTGGGCAGAAAACCTTCTCAAAGTCATAAATGTACTCACTAGAGGAAAGTAAGCATTTGTGGTTGTTGTCCTTGTTGTTGCTTTGGGCTTTGTTTCTTTTGTTTTGGTTTGTTGCTGTTTGTTTGCTTGTTTGTTTTTTTCGAGACAGTGTCTTGCTATGTAGCCTAAGCTATAACTGTCAAACTTCTATTGCTTCAGCTTGCCAAGTACTTGGCTAACAGACATGCGCCACCAACATTTGGCTTCAGGTGAATGATATTAAGAACAAAAGCTGGGCTGCTTGTTTTTCACCCATAACAACAGGAACCAAAAATCCAGAAAGTTTATTTTTGAATGTGTCTGAAGAAAAAACTCTCAAACTAAATTTCTATAACCAGAAATAAGCAGACTTCAAAACTAAATATATTAAACCTCTTTTACACAAAAGAACCATAATTGTAAAGGAAAACCCTTAGCTGAAGATAAATGATCCCAGATGGAAGGCCAGGTCATCAGGAAGAAATAAACACAAAGCCTCAAACATACTAATCAGTATAAAATAGGAGGCACCTAATGCTTCATTGAAAGAGTGTTACAGTTACTGAAAATAGTAACTCATGACATAGAAAGTTATGTCCTAATTCAATATTAAATAGCATAAACAACAAAATATAAAAATTTACTATTTTATGTATGTTTTATGAGATATTTATTTATATATATTGTATGTATAAATTGGTGAGATATTTATTTAATCTATGAAGGTATTAAAAATGGAAGAAGCAAAGAATAGGTGGTACTAAAAATCTACAAGGGAAAACTTGATTAACAGAAAACATTTGTTTAATTTGTAAGAAATCAAAACCATAAATTTTTGATATGGTGAACAGCATATCCCTCCAGCCCTGGGAGGCTGAGGAAGGAGAACTGGGAATTGTAGGCCAGTCTGAGCAAGAGAACTAGACATTTTTAAGTCAAGAGAGGAAAAACAACGGGGAAAAGATTAGAGAAGACAATTAAAAGGGGAGAAGAATGGTAGACCCATGTCCAACCAGCAGAATGTTTTTAAAATAGGAAAGTGATTCCTAATTCAATTTGACAGTGTTTTGTGCTGTTATATCATTAATGAGCAATTAGTGTCTTTCCATATATGTGTCCACTGCAGTGTTTTATTCTAGATGCATAACTGTAATTGGGACTTTATTCTACCATCATCTTTCCCAACTAAGTGTTACCTAACTGGTAACTGGATGTTGATGGGCTTGGTCGACCAGTAAGTTAGAATTAACCAGACCAGCTCAATATAACAGATTTAGTTTAATAATTGGAAAACGGTGAACTCACAAGACCAGGGTCCAGCGCGAGCAGGGAAGAAGAGGGGCAGGCACACCTGGATGTCCAAGTTTATCTTCCCTGGCCCAGAAGGCCACGCCCTAGCCAAATGAACTTCCCCATCAGGATGTCACCATGATGTTAATGATACAGCTGATCCATTGCTGCAAAAAAGTCAAAGCTATAATGTGAAATTTCTAAGCACATTTGGATCCCTTTTTTACAAAAGTACAGGACACAACTGTATTTTGATCATTAAAACATTTCTACACTTGAGGTTTGCATTATTAGTTCATTTTCAAGTTATATAGTCTTGTCAAGAAAGACTCATAAAAAATAACCACCAGAGGAGAAGTGCTAACTACATCTCCCCTGGATGCCAAGCCTAAGATGAAACAATTTCATTAGCAATACATTCTGAATTTGTTACTAGAAGTATTAAATATATATTTAATATGAATCATATTACTTTACAGTAGGAAAAAGTCTATGTTAATAGCCATTAATCAAATGTCAAGTAGAAGACACTCAACCTTTCTTGCCTGGACACATATATGAAAATCTAACGGGAGAATAACTCCTTCCACTCTATTATCCTGCTTGGGCAAACTGGTCTATACAAGAGTTAGTAACAGCTTGGTTGTTTTTCTCCACTGAGGTTTTCCATCTTTCTGAATAGTGTAGAGTAGAAAATCAAATGCTTTAAAATGCTATATACCAAACTTCATTATTTATGAATCATTTTTATAAAATAGATCTTTAAGGACAGGGTCACTGATCCCCTTCCTAAACTCCTGAGTGAGAGTAACAAATGATACTATCCCAGTGTTGATGGGTACTTCGTTTCTCCATAAACCACAATGGACGTGATTAAAATACAGAGGCTAATGAGCAAGGAAGGAACACGGAGACCCAATTTAATAGCAGAAGTGGCCACAATTCTAAGACATCAGTTCTAACAAATAAAAGAACACATTGTATCATGTCAGAGTGGTTAAAAACAAATAAATGATATGCATTGAGACTCAAATCTGATTTTTTGCAGAGGATTACAATTGTTAGCAGGTGAATGACTATAACTGGATCCATGTCCTCTCCTCCTCCAGCCACCAATTCTAATGAAATGAATCAAAATGCTTAAATTAATGGCTGACCCTTACAATCCATCTAATATGTTTTGTGAAGCTGAGCATGGTAGCACATGCCTATAATGTCAGATACTAAGGATGCTGAAGGAAAAGGATCTCTCAAGAGTTCAAAACCAGACTGAAATGCTAAGCAGAACTCTGTCTCAAAAATAAAAAGGAAGAGAGGGGTATGTCAGTGACAAAACAGTTTCCTAAGATGCATAAACACCTGCATCTTTTGAAATGCACACACGTACACATGGACTCTCTCTCTTTCTCTCTCTCAGGCAGCAGGCATACAAATAAACCAGTGCCCTGAATAACACTACTGGCATGCACTGAGAACTGTGCAAATGAGTACACTCTACAGAGTCAAGGGCTTGTTGTTCCTGAGTCAGAACTGAGAGTATGGAGAAATCTTTTGCTTTCGTGTTTTGTCGCTTGACCTTTGGCATCTCATTCTAGCCCTGTTCTAATACAAGAGCTCTCTTTGAATTTCCAATTACCAGAAATGCTCTCTAGATATAGCACATTATCAAATATATACCAAGGACCTGATTTAGATATCTTAAGACTTCTTAAATCTTTTCTGGAATTCCCTCTATTCTTACACTCCCCGCTGCTTCACCACCAAATGCTAATCTTGACCAACGCTAAAAGTCCTCTGAGTATATAAGACATCTTAATTGTATCTGAGCAGAACTGCTTCACATGAAGCCACACAGCTCACAGAGCTCAAACTATGTGAGCAGAGCCCTGTTCAGAAGCAAGCAAGTGCGTCGTTCACAACTGGACTTTCATCCCATGTACCACTTTCTCATAGCCATCATAAGCCCCAGAAGTAAAAGAAGTGGTACAGAAATAGGCTAAACCCTACATATGTGTTCAGACACCATTACCATAGTGCAGAGGATGAAGAGACAGTCAGGTGATGAAAGTGTAAATGACACAGAGATTCAATGAATGACAAGGACACAACTGGAATTACAAAGGTGAGGATGACTGAATGCACCTTCCCATGCCTTCCAGACCTCACTTCTTCCCAGAAGGTGATAAATCCATGAGAAGTAAAAGACTACAACAAATCTGTATGCCCTTGTCTTAGTCAGGGTTTCTGTTGCTGTGAAGAGACACCATGACCACAACAACTCTCATAAAAATTTTAATTGTGGCAGCTCATTTACAGTTCAGAGCTTATCCCATTATCACCATGGCAGGAAGCAAAGCTGTAAGCAGGCAGACATGGTGCTGGAGCTACGAGCTCTTTCATCTTGACCCAAAGGCCATAGTACTGGGCTTGGCTTCAGCATATATGAAACTTCAAAATCTGCCTTCACAGTGACACACCTCCTCCAACAAATCCACATCTCCTAACAGTGTTACTCCCTTTGGGAGCCGTTTTCTTTCAAAACACCACAGAACTCTTTCTTGGCATCATATACTTTTCTAAAGAAACACTGTTGAGTAGACTTACTCCTGAATTGTATATTTTTCACAGTAAAGCTAGAAACTATCCATTAATATGGACAGTCAATGTCATCCCAAGTGCCTGCAATCCAGTGGTGGCTAATGTGCGGCTGGAATCTTGATGGGACTTAGATCAGGTCTTCAAAGATTACCATCTATTACTCTGCATTGCATACCTACTTAGAGAACTTAAAATATCAGATTCCAAACTTTGAGGGCTTTCCACGCTGTTATATTCACTAGAGCAAAAATCATACAAATCAATACATAAGTCACTTATTTAATAAATAGCTTCACTGCTTTAGGAAATTAAATGTAGTACAAATAATAAGTAATCTGTTATTTTCCCTCCTATAATAATGTGTCATAGTTTACCATGAAATGTAGGGGTTCTTTTTATTATGACTCCTCAGGGGCCACCAATCCATAGCTTCCAAAGAAGCTTCAAAAATGAAAAATCCAGGATTCAATGATGTAACTGAATGGAAATTCTTGATCCATGAGGCCGGCGCTCCACATTCAGGGACATTTGATAGGAACAGATATCTCCCATGTTCACTGATGAGGTATTGTCCAGTAGAAGAGAGTATCTGAGTACTTGCTAACCTCCAGCTTTGGTCTGCTTGAAACACTTCAAGTGTGAGCAAGAAAATGCAACTTGAGTGTACACCAATGTCTAGCCACTTCTTCACAAGTATTTGAGTTAGGATTGTCACATCACATTAGGGAAGCAGTTCCATAAATCCATTCCCTTTCATATAATCTACATTGTGATGTGATCTAAAATGAGTTTCTTAAGCCCATGAAATTTACTAGGGTCCGTGAACTGTAGATAAAGACATCAGCTTAGTGTTTTCCTGGGAACCAGGCTAGTAGATCAGATGCACACAAACAATACAGACTCAATCAAACATCAAGTGCATCTAGACCACTTAATTCTAATTCATTTTGAAATACAATAAAAGTTCATCTCATGCTGTGTAAAGTAAAAAGAAGGTAAGTGCATATATTGTTCATATATTAAAGTGTAAACTATCTCATTTGTTCCACAATGATGTTTCCACGATCATTATGTTATTTCAATGGTTTGGTTGCTTTAAATGAAGATCGTGTACAACAGTAAATGAAGAAACCAACTACATATACTATTTATCTGTTCTTTGTGTTCATTAGAAAGTTTTGCTAAAAGTGTCTATGTCCACTTGGCTATATAAAGTGAACATTAATATGATCTGTTAGTATATTAAGAACATTGAGACCGAAACAAAACTGCCGGATGTGTTTTCTCATATATTTATGCAAATTCTAGCAAATGTTTCTTGCTGCTAATTCTCACTGTTATATTTATAAAAAAGTAATAATTTATTTATATGTGAATATCTATGAGCATTCTTCCCCTCTGAAAAAAGGATAAAGGCTTCAAGGTCTTCACATTTTTTTTTCTTACTTAGACATCTGTTGGTAAATGACAATTAAATTGCCTGTTGACTACTTGGGGAAAAGACCATGAAAATATTTTAAGTGATTTAAAAATTTTTATACCCTAAATGGAAGAGATAAATGATTAAAATTGTGCCATAGAAAAGACTTGTGCTACTGTTTGATCAGCACTTGCACCTGCCTCTCTTCTCCTATCCACTAGATGAAGTCTTGAGCAAAGCTTACACCTTAACCAAGGCTGAGTCTTGACTAGAGAGATGCCCTAATCCTAAAATGATTTTTTTGAGCAGCAACTTAAGGAAGATGCAAAATCTTGTGCCCCGAGAATATATATAACAATAATCTTTCTTATGGACCATAGTCTCTTACTTGGTTCATTAGCAGGAAATGACATCATTGCAAAATTGTGGCATAGCTAAGGGTCAGGAAATCAATTCAACTGGATTAGTACCTGTCTCAAACAAATCCAAAACCAGCCAGCAATATTAACTGAGGTCAGCCATGATTAAAATTCCATAGTGGAATTTAAAAGGAAAAAAAAAGACATTGCTAAGTCTTCAGAATGGTATTTCCATAGGTAACTTTTATCACAACCACAAGAAATTTACCTGAAATAAAGTATGCGGGCACAGAGTACTAAAAACTCAACATCTCATGAATGATGGTTTTGCTTGTGTTTGTGCTGTCTTTTTTTAAACATTAGAAGTAGAACTGTCATTTTATCATGCCTCAGGACATCCCATGACATGATGGACCTACTCCAGCAAAGTGAGTATCAAGGACATGTCTGTCAGAGAACAGTGTGTAAATACCTCTGACTGTTACTTTTTCAGGAAAGCTTCCTGGGCATAGCTTGTCTGTCGTCTAAAGTTCTTTTCCTGAATAATTGTAGCGTATACAACCCTAACAGAGGAGCTGAGTATTTACTCTGGGTACATAGTTTCTGAAATTTCAATTTTTTGCTTAATATTTATAAAATTTAGGACAAATTTTCTAATCCTTCAATACCCACATTTTTGAAGCTATAAAATGGAAATAATAATAATAGCTATTCAATCTGGTCATAGTTATAATTCAATTAATAAGTATAAGATGCCCAAAACATTATTTGCTATACTGTAATTAAGTACAAATTTTCAACTTCCCATCTTTTCATTTTAATCTATAGCAAAAACAAATGTTAATCTTTTTTCGGTGCTTTTGTAAAGACAGAACAGGGAAAAACAAGAAGTAATACAGATTATTAAAAATGAATATTCACTCTACTTTCCAAGGCCAAAAATACTGAGACCTGAACTAGATTACTGGTGAGTTTGGTATAATTGCAAAGATCTGAGTTAATTAGATAGGATTAGGGTGAGGATCATTAGAACAAATAAACAATGAACTAACAGGGGAGATGCTCATGATGAAAGACTGATTGAAAATTATGACTCTTCCTTGATCTTATTTATCCTCACTGAACTTTCCTTCAACTAGTGCTAGGGTGACTGGACATCACATGAGGGTGTCAGTGCAAAACGGGGTTGTGGGGAGGTAGAATTGTAAGCATTGGTGTCTAAGGAAAATGAAGGGGAGAAGTAAGAAAAGAACAACTTTCCTGAGTTGTCATAAACTTTTAAGAGTGCAATGACAAATACTCAGGACAGTCATGACTTTGGGCATTTTATGTTCTCTTTCAGACATGACTGGGTCCAAGTCTGGCTTATACAGTTTTAGATATTATTGTTCCTAAAATGGTATTTTACAATATTCGTCACAATACCAAAGGCATCACCTAATAAAATTTGGCACAAGGGAGACTGCAAAAGTCCCTGAGCACCAGGATATTTGAAGTTTCATAGAATAGTGATATTTAAATGCTCTTTTACATTTAAATATTGTGCATTTATGAGAAAAACCCTACCTGGTAAAATTATTTTGCTATATTAGAGAAGTCTCAGAATAGTAAATTCTGAGTGGAATTCTTGAATGTGATGGTTGTAGAAAATAAGATAAGAAGCATGGTTTGGGAAGACATTAAAGAGCCTTTGAGGACAATGATTACATTTTCAAAAGACAATCAATGAGAAGCTCCTAAAATCTAAGAATGTATTAGGAAGTCTACATTAGAAACAAGGTCAACAAGGTCATATTTGCAAGATAAAAGCAAAACACAGCGAAGTCAGTATAGCATGTCAGGAATGCACAGTTGAGAAAGTCAGCTAACACTGATCTCACAGGTACTCAAGAGCTGTAGTTAAAACTCGAGATTTGGAGTGAGAGCATTCCAGGTTCAGTTTTTGCATAAACTTCCTGTTCCTTGGCCTTGACCAAACTTAGCTGTAAAATAAGGTAACCTCATTTATATAGGTTTGTGTGTTTCAGTGTGTAGCTCAATAAATATTTTCTGTTTTCATTAAAATTCCATCAAATAATTACCTATTTGTTTTTTCTCTAGAAAATGAGGTCAGTAAAATCAAAGATTCTTGTCTCCTATGGTTAATTAATATGTCCCAGCCTCTAGAATAGTGCTTAACATATATCATTTCTCCAACACTTAATGTGTTTAGCAAGTTATTATTTTAACAGACTACAAAAATAACAGAGTTTTGGTCAAATAGAGAAGTCAAAAGGGAAAACAATTTGGACTCTACATAATGAAGTATGTTTGTAGTTCATTGAATTTGAGCTAGTGTGAGTGTTACTTTCCAGCAAGCACCCATTTACTGACTCACACATGATCCCGCTGCTTACTAGACAGACTCACCAAATCCATCACCCACTAAAAGTCATAAAATGTTATTAACTGTGTTTTCCAGTCATCAGCGATCTGGGGGGATCTGCTTTTGGGCATGAGCACAGCTTTGATAAAAAGAACACAGTGCAGGGATGTGGAGGATTTTTCATTTATAGAAGCTAGATATGGAGTCATCCTGCTTCTGAAAAATGTCCACTGCTTTCCTTTCAATACACCAACTCACTCTTGTCTCAGTGACACTTTACATGGTACGCTTTAAAAATTAGGTGGTGATCACTCACTTATTATTTATTGACAAATTATTTCATTGCATTCTATTAATTAGTTTGGGTTAGAAATTTAGGGAAGACAAGTGGAATTTTTTTAAAAGTCAGCAATAATTTCAGCCTACGGCACTGAAATAGAGGAATAGAGTAGGAAAGAAAGACCCTTTTCATAGAGTGTTAAAGCTGAACATATGGTAAATAACCAAATGAAATAATATTAGTCTAATGAATATCTAGGGAAATATCAGTTATCAACAATTAAAATTATATGAGAAACACAACTAAATTGTTATAAGCATTTGTAAAACCAAAGTAGAGGAACAAGCCTGAAATAGATTCATGGACAACAAATACTCATCTTGCTATGAAAGACAGTATTTGAGTGAAAGCACACAAGTTATATGCATATTAAAATCATGCAATAATAACAGGCTTAACATTTTATAGTCCCAGAACACACCATAAACTTAATTGAGTGAAACAGATTAAAATGAATGTTTCAGAGATTTAGTGTTTGTGAAACAAGTTATGGCCCAACCCTCTTCCCCTGCAAGGATAAACACGATGTAAAAGCTTGATAAATCACTACAGTTGGCCAAAGATGACAGATATAGAGGCAGAGGCCCCATAGGAATTTGAAGATAAATCGTGTCAAATTTTCCCTTTAATGGAAAAATATTCTGAATGCTCTCACCACTTCAACTGCTTCCTTGAGGCTCTCATAAAATCCTTGGTTTGAATTCCTTCAGCTCTGTGTAGCTCAGCCCAAAGGTCACACAGTCTATTTTCAAGATGTTTGCTTCCTTTGTTCAGGCTCCAGTCCATAGGCACAATTCATAGAGACAGGAACAAAGTTCCAGTCACTGAGCTGATAAACATAAGGCAAAGGCTGGCTCCATCACAGCTACCCTTAATTCTGGCCCTTACCCATCCTTATTCTGTGGCCTGGCTATCAGAGTATATGTGTCTATAAGCAAGACTAAAAGAAACAGAGGACTCTGCCCAAGGATGAATGGTTGAAATCATATTTTGTGGCAAATCTTATGATATATTCCTTTATTATAATTTTCTTTGATCTAGACTTTATAATATATAAATCTTTTATTTTACTTTATCCTATGAGGATTCAAAAGTACATTTCTCCAAAGCCAAATAATTGACCAGTTTTAATTAAGTTTCTGCTTGTGTCATATATATATATATGTATATATATACATATATAATTACTTAGATACTTAGATATACTATATATTGTAGTAATAAAGGGGGAGCGGGCCCTGCTTTTCGTCCAGCCCAGCTCCCACATGGCTAGCTTATAC
>LOEQ01001767.1:210908-221058 GCA_001685075.1 Bramus lutescens
TATTCCTGTGATAAAGACCATGAACAAAAGCCAGGGCAGGGACTCAATGCAGATACCTGGGAGCAGGCTTATTATTATTATCTAACATTGGTATTCCTATAAAAATGTATTCTTTCACTCTGACACACTAAGGTTGTATATTTAATATAAATGTGAATGTTTGTGTTTAGTAAATCTTTTTCAGGATTGTCTCTCCAGAGTCATACATTCTTAATTTATAATTCCCTCATGAGCTAGTTAGTTTTTGCTCAATTTGACCCAAACTAGGGCCACCTGGAAAGAGAGAATCTCAATTGAGAAATGGTCTCCATCACGTTGGTCTATAGATGAGTCTGTAGGATATTTTATTGATTGATAATTTATGTGAAGAAGCCCAGACCACTGTGCAAAGTTCCATCTCTGGACAGGTGGCCCTGGATTATATCAAAAAGCAGGCTGACAAGTCATTAGGAGCAAACCAGAGGCAGCAATCTTCCATGGACTGTGTGACCTGACTGTGTAAGCCAATTAAATTCTTTCCTTCTCAATTTGTTTTGGTCATGAATACACCAATATAGAAACTCATTTTGAAATTGATTGGCTTACATTCTAAAATAGTTACAAAGTTGTTATAAAATATTCCAAGATGTTCAAATTTGTACAATTCCTCTAGGAAATAATATTGTCAGTGTTTACTTTTAGGTATAAAATAATAGATACAATATGATTAGCCTAGAGTATCATAATAGAATTAGAATAAATCATATTTGTAAACTCTACATTGAATTTTTAAAACTTGACCAAATGGTTTTTTTTTTGCATTTTAAGTCTTCGTAGAGTCTATTAAACAAGTCTGAAAACTTCATATTTCTTGTCCTCATTGGATAACAAGGACTTGCTATATTAACAGAGAGAGTTCTGTGTATGGGAGGGAGGTGGAAGCATTTGATTGTGATATGCTTACAGTTCATTTAGAGAAGACATAAGCATAGTGATATTGTATTTGTATTTAAATAAATAACGCTTGCCTAAGGATCAGAGTGCATACCTAAGCCACTAAAGGCCATGGAGTGGTGACACACACCTTTAATCCCAGGATTTAGGAGACAGAGGCAGACCGTTGGGAGAATTATTTAAGAGCAAGGCTACCCTGAACTACATAAGATCGATCCAGAAACAGATCCAGGTGGTGGTGGCAGCTCACCCCTTAATCCCAGTGTTTGGGAGTCACACACCTTTAATCCCAGCACTAGGGAGGTGGAGAAATGAACAATATGGCTGGGCAGAGAGAAAAATATAAAAGAAGAAGAGACAGGAACTCATTGGAGTGTGGAGTCTGAGGTTTGGTGAAGGCACAGTGCAGTTTAGGCAGTCTGATAATCGCCCCTTCAGTCTGAGCATTGGTAGAGGGAAGAAGTCTCTCTACTGGTTTACTGCTCTACTTCTCTGATCTTCAGCTTTAATCCTGGCCTCTGTCTTTCGGTATTTATTATTTTTGCTTCATCTGACACCCAGCATTTGGAATATGAATTCAAGAAAAAGCCATTTTTCTGTGGCTTTACACCGGTATAGGCCAGAACGACAAGCAGCCAGAGTCACCACTATACCAACTAGGTTTTTTTTTTCTCTCTCCTGGTAGGCTCTCCCTGAACTCTCTTCTCAGTCACTGCCTGTAAATGGCAACTGCTTTTTCGTTCCTGCCTGCCCAGAACCGAATAATCACATAGAAAGTATGTTAATTGCAACAATGCTTGGCCAATTAGCTTAGGCCTCTTATTAACTATTACATCTTAAATTAACCCATTTGTATTAATCTATGTATTGCCATAAGGCTGTCACCAGTAGCTAAGGTGTTCCAGTGTCTTTCTCTTTCAGCAGCTACATGGCATTTTTTGGGTCCACCTACTTTCTCTGTATATCTCTGTAATGATTTGGTATGCTAAGACATTGGCTGAAACAGCTTTTTTATTAACCAATGGTGATAAACATATTCACAGAATATGGAAGGAACTTGCACATCAGCCGCCAAACTAAATAGCTGCTTTGAAATTCAGTCAGGCCTTTACTGTTTTGCACAGCAACAGTAAATCTTACATCTTCAGCAGCAGCAGCAGCAGGTTTGTTAAGAATCAGAAATTCTTAAAGGGAAAAATTAGTTAAAAGACAGAGTTTTATTCAACATTAAATAAGGGAAACACCATTACAATGGAGGGATTTGGGTCTCTGTATGATGATACATTTGACAGTTTGAAAATAGAATGATTAAATGAGAGGATAATTAATTTAGATGTCATTTATACAATGTCAGTTGTAAACATTATCAGATTCATCATTTTGTTTTATTATTTAAAAGTTAGTTAATCTGAATGCTAAAAGACAAGTTTTAGAAAGAGTTACTGAAACAGATAATAGAGATAATCAAATCCAGAAAGAGGAATTTAGTGGAGAACCAATTTCAGTGTTGCATTATAAGAATAGAGAATAATAACCAAAGGTTTTCAAATGACCAGTAACTTTACAGGAATTGCCAAATGATAGAGACTTTGTAAAAGCTGAATGGACTCCTGTGCCAATGCTATAATCAAGGATATTCAAGAAAGCAAGTCTCATATGCTATGCATTTACCTTGAAGCAAATGTTAAAATTGTGGTCAGTTTTTAATAGAATTATCCCTAAAGACTGGATACAGTTGGTTAAAGTTGTTTTAGAGCATGGTCCTAATGAAGTATTTGGTTTATAGAAGAGGCTAAGGCTACTGAACAGTGGATTAAAGCAGAGGTATAGAAATCTCCCAAGATCAAATTCTTGGAGAAGGAGATTATGCTACTATATAAATGTATATATACCTATATGATGGTCAAATCCAGGCTTTATGCCATGCAGCATGTTTGACTGCTTGGAACAGAACTGTAGAAGTAGGAAAGAAGATTAAATCATTTACCAAAGTCATACAGAGCCCCCCCCCAAAAAAAACCTTCATGGATTTCCTTCAAAGACTGACATCAATGGTAAATAGAATAATATAAAATTCAGAAGCTAGAAAAATAATAATTAAATCACTGGATTTTGAAAATGCCACTTTTTGATGCAAAAAGAATAATTAGGCTTTCAAAGACAAGGTCAGCACCTTTGGAGGAATGAATCCGAGATAACAATTATTATTAAATTCCATGACCACAAAGATACTTATATAAGAGAGGTAATTTCTAGAAGTTTGAAGAAAAATTGAAATGTCAAGTGTTTCAATTGTGGCAAACAAGGTCACCTTAAAAGTGCTTGTAAATAGGGCATCCCTAGAAACAATGATTTTTTTCTAGTAATAATCCATTCAAAATACCCTTCCCTTCTGGGTTGTACACAAGGTGCGGCAAAGGCAGGGACTGGACTAACAGACCTCTGCCATGTTAGAAAGCCAAGCAGGGTGGAACCAATAGCCAACGCTGCTGCTCTGGTACTAACCATGCCCACTTAACAGTTTACAACAGTTATAAAATGCACCAACTACTTCAAGAGGATGATGGGCATTGAATAAACTCATTATAGGATTTACCTTCAATGTGACAAGGCTAGCTATTTGGACAAGAAACTGCTCTTGCCTGGACTGCTTGTTGGTATGCTGTATAAACTGGACTTGCAGGACCCACAGAGAGATGACTGCTTAACTTGCCTAAAGTAGCTGAGACAGCCATTCAGCATCCTTGCTTCATGAAAGAGTCTGCCAGACATTCTGCAGAACACAGAAGAAAGTGACAAACTGCTAATATAGGCAAAACAGTCTTCAAAATTTCCTGCTTCATGGAAAAGTCTGCCTGATACTATGGGCCTGTAGGCTGAAGATGGATGTACCAACATTACAGAAGAACTTTTGGTGATTGTCCAGGCAGCAAGATGTCTCTGTCAGGTCTATAACTGTGGAAGTTTTGTACAATGCAATTCTTGTTCACTTAGGTAATGTTATATCCTGCTAGAGTCTTTGATGGAGTTGAAGATGGATAGTTACAGTTTTCCTTAATTATGATAAAAGATAAATTATAAATAAAACTTTAGACTCACAAAATTATTGTAATTATAATTCCTGCTTGATACCTGTTTCGTTATATGTAATTTTACTATGTTAAAGTTAAAACCTTTCATTTTATTTATACAGGGCAGATGATGGGGGAGTCCCCGAAGCTGCTTAGGCCTATGGCAGGGCAGAAGAGAACTAGGCAGAAAATTTAAATTGAATGCTGGGATAAAGAAGGCAGAATCAGAGAGATGCTATGTAGCTGCTTAAGGAGACAGATGCCAGAACCTTTCTGGTAGGCTACAACCTTGTGGTGTTACATAAATTAACTAAAATGGGTGAAATTAAGGATGAAAGAGCTAGCTAGAAATATGCCTAAGCCATTGGTCAAGCAGTGCTGTAACTAATGTAGTTTTGTGTGATTGGTCAGGTCTAGGCATCCAGGAAATGAATGCACAATCTCTGTTTACATAGCACCATTGATAACTATCCAGGATTTCAATGGGCAACTGCTATGAGTTTGGAAAAGGCTGATTTGGTAATCACACATTTGCTAGATATTATGACTGATATGGGAAGTCCTGTATAGGTGCTGTGCTGCTTTTATTGGTTAATGAATAAAGAAGCTGCTTTGGCCTGTGATAGTGCAGAGTAGAACTAGACAGGAAACCTAAACTGAGTGCTGAGGGAAAGAAGGTGGCGTCAGTGGGGACACCACATAGCCACAACAGGAGACAGATGTGCTGGAATCTTGCTGGTAAACCATGAGCCTTGAGGTAATATATAAAATAATTGAAATGGGTTGATTTAAGATGTAAGAGCTAGTCAATAAGAAGCTAGAGCTAATAGGCCAAGCAGTGCTTTAAATAATGCAGTTTCTGTGTAATTATTTTGACTCTGAGTGGCCAGGAAAGAGATGAGCAGCCTCCACCAAGAGAATGGTGCCCAACATAGTCAACTAAAACCTGAGAGATTTTGAGAAGGAATTCTAGACACACAGAAAATCAGAGTTTAATGCAGTTTCTTGCTCTGTTTGCTGGTGGTATGCAGAGACAGCGCTCCTTAAAGAGGTTTCCTGAATCAGCTTTAGTGGCAAAAAATGCACAGATTCTTTAAGGAAAGGCTTTCAGGTCCATGCTAGTTACAGGAAGAGTTCTGGCTCATTTTTAGGGCTGATGTCCACCACTTTCTTCAGGTCCAGATGGTTATGTGCCCACTCGGGGTCAGAAGGAAAATGACTGAGACCATGTCTGGGACTCAGTGCTCCCTGCCTGGACAGGCAACTGGATTGGGTCTGTTAGGTGCTCACAGGCAGTAAGCATGGCAGATTCCTGCTGCCACACACAGAGATATTTCCTGACTGCACAGTGTGCTGCATGACAGATTTAGCTTTTACTCAGATTCAAAAGGTTTATATGCTGTACGGTGCTTCCCTGAGTTGAGATGGTGAGAAAAATCTTCTGCTTGGCAGCCTTAAAAGCAGTGAACATACTTTCACCATGTTGGATTGGGCAGAATAAGCAGGTAGGGTCAAGTTAGTCCCAGCCAAACCCACTTAGCAATTAAAAGAAAAGGTGCTCCTGGTCAAAACAAAAATTACACATATGCACACAATAAATACAAATCCAGATGAAAAAGACCTCTAAATGAGTCACAATGTTGAATAAATGTATATAGGCTTGAGAATGAGAGGAAAAAGAGTATAGGGAGTTATAATATGAAAGAGTATAGACAGTCATAGGTTAAAGGAATAAAGATAACAAAAGAAATATTAAGCCTGTAGAAAAAATAATGGAGTAAGAAAAATAAGCCACATAAAGATGGAATATACACAGAGAATCTCAATTTTGTGTATTATTCTGTTTTCTTGGATTTTTTTGACTGTAAATGAACTAAGTAAAGAGACATTTCATTGTATGGGCTGCTAAGCTAAACCAACATATATACTTTAAAGATATCTTGACTTCAAAATTTGGTTCTAATGATAAATTGCATTGGGAAAGATATTCTACTTTTGTTTCCACAGAGAATGAGAACCTGTGGATCCCTTCCAGATTAATGTGGTTCAATGGAGCAAAACCCCCTGAAACGTCTCTGTAAACCCCTAAAAATTACTTTGCCCAACCAAAAGCAGGAAGCAGCTTGGAGAGAACTATGGATAGTGATTGCCAAACCTTGCCTAGAAAAGGTGTGACAGTACTTCAAAAGCCCTGTTTCATAAATAAGTCTGCCAGATATTATAGGTCTGTAGACCAGAGATATATGTCTTAATGTTGTAGAGGAATTTTGGGTAACTGTCCAGGCAGCCAGCAGTTTCTGTCATTTCTCACAAATATTGGAAGTAGCTTGCCCACATTTCCTGCTTACTCAATTAGTATTATTTCCTTCATGAGTTTCTGAGAGAGTTGAAGACTAGATAGTTATAGCTATACTTTTCCTAGTTTACCAGATGCAGAAAGCAAGTTATGATAGAAAGCAAATTAGGTACAAAACTTTGGACTCACAAGATAGTATATATATGGAGTAGTTTCTCTGAATTTGTCCAATGCAAATGGACTAGACATTGTTGATGCATTTATTGCTTGTATATATTGTATATAATTATTGTACTTATTGTATATAGTTTTTCTAATATTACTTATAACCTTCCTTTTTATTTTAGACAAAATGGGGGAATATAGTGATACTTTATTTATGTTTTAGTAAGTGAAGCTTGCCTGAAGATCAGAGGGTAAAACTAACCCACTAGAGGCAAGGCAGTGGTGTCAGACATCTTAAACCCCAGGATTTAGAAGACAGAGTTAGACAGATCTCTGTGACTTCAAGGCACAAGATCAATGCAGAAACAAATCCAGGGGATGGTGGCTCACACATTTACTCCCAGTACTAGGGAGCCACATGCCTTTAATCCCACTACTAAAGAGGAATATAAAATGGGAGAAGACTGAGGCTCAGGGTTCAGTCTGCGGTTGCTACGTCTTTGGTAGAGGTAAGACTTTTCTAGTGGCTTGAACCCCGTATCTGTCTCTGGGTTTTTATTTTTCATGCTCCAACATTTCTTAGAAGAAAAAAAATCACTATCAATCTTCATTATATGTATAAATAAACAATTAAATTATACATCTGGGTTGTATATTTCCAAAATAAATATAGAAATCAATGCTTTTTCCCTTAAGAGCTGTTACCTATATTGGGTCTTATTATACAACTAAAATCAATCAGAACAAAAAACCTTTTGTTGATTGTCCATTCCCCCTAAACAACCTCTTCCTAGCACTCATATTAAATATATAATTCACTTTATGCATAACATTATTGTGCTGTGTATTTCAAAAGCTTTGAAGATAAGAAATGATAAAATTTTTAAGAAGATAGTATATTTAATCTGAAGTATATGTAGACACTAGACAGTTCATATATGCAGGGAACATATATGCCCCAAGTAATATAAATATAATTTTGTGCTGTTATGTATCAGTTATGAAATGATATTAATAAATACTGTTCATATAATTATTAAACTTTTTTAAAGAACTAATATATGCCAGGCTGAAATTCAATTAAAGAATATCATCCATTGGATAAGGTAAAGCAGTCAGAACAGGTATATTTTGACTACTTAAGTGTTCCTATTCCCTACATATATAGACTAATTCAGAAAAGGAATGTTTTCCAGCCTGCTGAATGCCTTGGCTCACCCTGTCTGCCTGCTAACCATGTTTCCCCACCTCCACAAGGTGAACAGGTCTTTAACAAACTATGATTATAAGGATCTTTGAAAACCAGCCAAAAATATCTGGGAGAAAATGTCTGGGTGAAGGGGATATTTGATCTTGATCACTATACAGTCTAAATCATGATAGTTTTTACATTCTGTTACCTGCATTTTTTTCAATCTGGACTTCCTCCATACCATGGGAGAACATGTCTGGGTGAAGGGCATATTCGATCTTGCTCAATATGTAATGTATGTTACCTGCATTCATTTCCCTCTGGACTTCCTCCAGACCTCCAGTCATGAGTGGTAGAAGCAGGATGAGAGGTCCTGCCAGGGGAATGGCTTATTCTTCTCAAATGCCTGCCATTTAATCCGTCTTTTATTTCAAAGAGAAATGTTCCAAGATCCTGCAGGCACTCAGGAACCATAGCTTAACAATGCAGAGATGATGCATGTACGAGAGACAAGGACCTTTTAGAACAAACAGGTAAATTGGAAGCTGCCCTCCCATGATGAGGGTGGGGGCTAGAGAGAAATTATTGTTGCTGTTTCCACAATTCTCAGCCATTTGGGGTGTAAGATGAGTCTCCCTAGCAGGTGTTAGATTATTAGGGAAATTAAGCAGATGGCTTTGGCAAACTGCATCTCCCTTTCCCTCTGTTGCCAGGAATTCCAACCCTCTAGCTGAGCTTCACACATGCTTGTTTAGAAAGTTCCTGCCATTCAAAGAAATGGAGTCATTTGACTATGTCTATAACCATGAAGAAACAGTGTCATTCTTAGTCTTTCAGAACATTAAGTGAAAACCCTTCTTTGCTTTTATGTCGCTCATAATGTGATATTAGATTCCACTGTGGCAGCTCATGTCACTGGCTTAGAGGAAGAAAGTCTGTTGGGCAGAAGCTGTCTACAGTGTTCACACTGTGAAACAGATCTTATAACCTATGTCATCCCACAAGGAAAAGTAGCCAAGCCTTGCATCTCCACATGAGGAAATAGAATATAGCATTTCAAGACTGGGTCTTCAGGTTTTGAAGTCCAGTCTATTTTGCAGTCTTTTCACTGTAAATTCACTTGGCTTATCAGCCAGTAAATCTTAAGCAAAAGCTTATCAATCTGAGAGGATCTCACACAGATGCCTAATGTATAGATGCATAATTGAGGCCATTAATGTAATGAAGCTGTAAGATATGAATTAGAAACATTCAAAACATTAAAACCATCCCAACAATAGTAAAAAAATAATCTGTGCCTATATGTGTCTATTATCTTTCTATAGACAAGGATAGCAATATAATTTATTTTAATTATTTTACAATGAGCAAAATGTATACTTTTCAGCAATGATATTTGGAACACATACCATGAATTAAGCACAATGGAATGCATTAGGGCTAACATAAGAAAAATACCAGACCACAGTCCCTGTTTTCAATGAACTGAAAAATAAAAAAGGATCACAGTGAAAAGAAATCTTGCTGCCTCTGAGTATATGAGCATCCAGCTTCTGGAAAGAACTGGAAAACTACCTTATAGTGCATGATGGATAACTAGGAATGACCAAACCCTAGACCTCTTTATAGAAACCTAAACAAGAGGAAAGAATGTAGAGATGAGGAAATAAAGTTAGTACTCCATGGGTAAGAAGAGAAGGGGCCACAGGGGTGACTGGAGTCATGATTGAGATTCATATCATCAAGGATCCTAAAAACTTTCAAGACATCACTAATGAGCAACTTGGTGAGTAACTAAAGGCTTTCAAACAGGGACTGGAGCCATTATATTTAGGTTTTTACTTTATTATTATAATTATTACTGTGTGCAATTATATGTATCAGTGAGTTTCACTTTGACATTTTCATACAAGCATGCTTCAGTCATACCTACTCTCCATTATGCTCTTTTGGACTCTCCTCCCTTCCCTTCTTCCTCAGTCCCCTTCGCCTTCCCTTAAGTTCCCTTGGTATTTTACTAGTTTCTCATCATCTTAAAAAAAATCCAGCTTCACTATTAGATAAAGAATATGTGATACTTGTCTTTTACATCTAGCATGCTTTGCTTAACACAATAATCTCCATTATATTAATTTTTCTATAAATGGCATGACTTAAGAATGTCTCATACCTCCAGAACAACCATATCACCAAAAGCAAATGTACAGACTCAATGCACTCATCATCAAAATACCAAGAATTAGCAGGCAAATGAATGCATACCTATTACCACGGATCTATAATGCCAGCCTTCAAGAGGTGAACATAAGAGTGTCACAAGAATCAAGATAGCCTGGGCCAGAGTGAGAACTTCAACCAAAGGAAAGGGGAGTGTAGTGAAGGGGCAAGCAGACCTGCTTTTCGTCCCGCCCGGCTCCCACATGGCTAGCTTAGCCCCGGAAATAACAACACACAAATTATATTCATTTGAACACTGCCTGGCCCATTAGTTCT
>LOEQ01001767.1:233028-244046 GCA_001685075.1 Bramus lutescens
TCCGCCATGCTCTCCTGCCTGTGCACTCCTGGCAGTCCTGATCCTGCTGCCTGGGGAGACACTGAGCTGAGGGTATGGTCTCAGCTACTTTCCCAGGTGGGCATACAAGCACCCAGGCCGACAAACCCCATTCAAGTGTTCCATAGCCAGAGCTCCAGTAAGAATCAGAGTTTACACCAGCAGCACTGCCCAGACAGCTGGCATTTCAGAACCGCCACTGTTTTTTTCTGAATCAGGAAAACCTCTCTTAAAGGAGCCATAGCGAGTCGCCAGCAAGCAACCCCATTCTGGAAAATAAATTCACCTAAACTTTGTTTGTTAGTGTCTAGAGTTCCTTTTCAAGCCCTATCGGGTTTTACGTGGATTTAGTCCACCACGTTGGTGTGCCAATTTGTTGGAGGAGGCTGCTTGTTTGTTTCCTGACTGCCCAGAAGACAAAATAATCATACAGAGACTATATTAATTAAACAATTGCTTGATCTATCAGCTCTAGATTCTTATTGCCTAACTCTTACATATCAATTTAACCCATCTCTACTAATCTTTGTATTGCCACATGACTGTGGTTTACTAGCTAAAGTTCTGGCATCTATCCCCAGCAGGGCTACATGGCTTCTCTCTGACTCCACCTCCTCTCTCCCAGCAATCAGTTTAGTTTGCCCCACCTAGCTCTCTTCCCCTATAGCTCTGTTATAGGCCCAAAGCAGTTCCTTTATTAATCAATGATATTCACAGCATATGGAGGGGAATCTCCAGGCCATAAAATAGCTTTATATACTTAGTTATAACTATAAAAGTTCTGTAATTTCTCTCAGCCTTATAATATTTCTGAAATAAAACATGTGTAATTGAACAAAGGTCACATTAAGCAATAAGCTTTGGGGCTGAAGATGGGTCAGTGATTAAGAGAACTCATTACTTTTACAGAGGACCCAAGTTTGGTTCCCCACCCATATCAGGTATCTCACAACTGCATGTATCTCTAGCTCTGGAGAATGTATTATTCTCTCCTGGTCCCTGTGGACACCAGCACAAACACAAGTACATACACCACAGACACATACACACACACAAATAAAATGAGTAGCAAAAAATTAGTTATGACAGTAAAGCAAATAATAACCTTATACTTCTTATGCCAGGTTGAAATAAAACAGTAAGTGGGAAATTCAATAGTATAGGAAAACAAATGTTTATACTATTGTAACTTTAAAACCTCTTACACCTCCTACCTCTTGAATCTGTTATTTAAGTACTAGTCTTTGTTTTTGGAGAGATTAGGAATATTTTGCTTTCCCACCTGTATTAGTTTGTTTCCCTAGCAATTAAGCAATTAACTAATTCTTTAGTACATATTTCTACCTAGTTAAACATGTTTCTCAAGGGACTGGAGAATGTTTATAGAGATTTACCATAAATTTTATTTCTTTGTTATTTTAACACTGAATTTTACTTTAAGCAATTAAACATAATGAGTACATAATTAATTTTAAAAACAGTATATTCTGAGTAATGNAAATCCATCAAATTTTGTATTAGAGAGAAAAACTAAAGGGGTGGAAAACATTCTTCTTTGTTTATCTTTAGTCATTTCTGTCCATGGCCTTTGACATAATAAAACTGTGCAAATGTATTTTTGTGTTATCTTTCCCTGTTCTTGACCCTATCATTATTATATCTTCCATGGAGCTATAATGTGGAAAAGCATAAGAAACCATACATGAGTCACTCTGGTTCTTCAAGAGTTATTATGTCAGAGAAGCTGCTGGATGTTTCCTTGATGGCTTCCCATTTTGTTCATGTCTAGGTCCAGGTGTGTAACTTACATTAGCACTGCTCCATTAGCCTGCCCTGGTCCTATCTTTCTAGGGTTGCAGGGCTTCCAGTGATTAATTTCTCCAGCCTGAAAAAAATTGTTTTCTTAAATGATAAGATTCTTGTTGGGGGGGGGTTGTCAGATGATCTTTAATTAAAATATTTTATCTTGTTTAATTATCTGAATATTCTATTGCACTACTGTTGAAATCATGAGGGTGGTGATCACCACCATTCCAGCCCATGGACTGTACTGTGCCCAGGATCTCCTTGATGGTGACAGAAAGTTCTTTGGATAGTGGTTCATCTGTATGGCAATATTGACAGTCCCCTCAAAATTGTCATTTCTATTATGTTTAATGTCTTTCTGCTTCTTTCTGTCTCTTGGTGACTCCGTTGAGGGCTTTGATGATGAGGGCAGAGATAGAAGGTACCACTTCGTTTGGGTCTGTCTGCTCTGAGTGCCCAGTTTCACTGTCATCCTTGGATATTTCATCATTTGTCTTGGGGAGGACATCACCTGTCTGCTTTGGAGACAGACCCTGGGGAACCAGTCTTGGGGGCCAAGGCAGATGTGGCACCAGTCTTTCCTCAAGTATGCGACTTAGACCTCACTGAGGTCAAAGTTGGGTGGCATGATGAAGGCAGCTTGAATAAACTTGTAGCTGCCTCTAAGTTGACAGTCGGTAGTTGCCCTGACTATTACTTATATGATAAGGGCTTTTATAAAGGAAAAATATATATGTGTGTGTATTAAAATTTATATAATATAAAATTATTACTTAATACTGTTCAAATTTGCTTCTCTTGACTCTTGGCAGTGCAGGACTTTTCTGGTCTTTTAAAGAACTGCATCCATCACATTTGTAGAATGCTTTTCAACAAGAGCACAGATGACAGAATCAGCTTTTCAAGTCTATTATTCATGAAAACGACCTGAAGAGTGCAGCCTGTTAAATCAGCCAGTTAAAAAAAAATGCATATAGTAATAAAATAGTTAGGGTATAAAGTTTGAGGTTCTGAGCTTATCTCATATTCCCAGGGTTGCCTGTGTTCCTGGAAGCACCAGTCTTTGGTAGTGATCCTTGGACAGCAGGTCTCCAGTGTGCTTCTGAGACCAGGAGAGCTTGGAGATTAACTCAAGACTAGTAAATAGAGAACTTTGGTGTGGAGGCCAGGAGTTTGTCTCACTAAACCTCCAGTGACTCTGTTACACATTGTAGTTTGGCTTAGAAATTATGGGTCTAAATATGCCTTTCATGTCCATTTATCATATGTGGTATTCACTGTTATAGTTTTAAGAAAAATTGAAAGGAGGTGAACTAGACACAATGATCACCAGTGTGTATTTTTAGCAATTTTCTTGACGAAATAAGAGTAATAAAAGCAGGTCAGTTGTGAACATTTTAGTAAAACGTTGTACTTGGAAAGCTAGAGAGTTAGTAAAACAATATGCTTGAGCCAGAGAGAGGGGGTTAGCGGTTCTAGGAGGTGGGTAACAAGGAGGAGAATACAGATGCCCAAGAATACTGGTGGTGTGATGATGTGAACCTTTAGCTGTTCTCATTGGATAACCCTGGGACTCGCTATTACAAAGTAGGATGTCAGAAGCGGAGTGAGGTATAGGCCCTTGTAGGCTTGTGGATAGAGAAGCTAGTGTCTCCAAGTATGTATATGGTTAAGAAATATGAAACTATTGTCTTGTAGCATTTAGGACCAACTGAATATGGTAGGTGTAGTAAGTGGAGTGGGGAGCTAACTCAGCAATCAATTCCTGAACCCCAGAGATGTGATAAAGGCTTTCTGTTTTCTTTTTCCTTGTTATGTTTCATAATGATCTGGATGAGCTGGGTTTCTGACCAGTTTTTTCTTCAAGTGTCTCCAAATCCCAGCCTCAGTGCTGCCCACTAAACTTCCTTTCTATATTCAGCAAAAACAAAAGAAGGAAAGAAAGCATGGCCAACACAAATAACAGGAGGCTTGTGCTGGCATTGGATACAGCATGTCAGCCCTTTTCTGTTGGATTAAAAATCAGCCCAAGGACTTCATTCAGACATCATGGAGAGGAGGAATTCTGCAGCGTGCTGAGGTCTGATGTGGTATTTCCCTTTGTGTGCCATGATTACCAATGATAAATAAAGGAACTGCTTTGGGCCTATAGAAGAGCTATAGGGGAACAAAGCTAAATGGGGAAAACTAAACTGAATGCTAGGAGAAAGGAGGTGGAGTCAGAGAAAAGCCATGGAGCCGCCAGAGACAGACACTGGTTGGACTCTTTCGGGTAAGCCACAGCCATGTGGTGATACACAGATTAGTAGAAATGGGTTAAATTAATATGTAAGAGTTAGCCAATAAGAAGCTAGAGCTAATGGGGCAAGCAGTGATTTAAATAATAGAGTTTCTGTGTGATTAAGCATCCTAGAACCAACAAGCATCCTGCTGCTACAGAGGTTGTCAGGGTCTGGCCAGCCCTGCAGGCTTTAAGAATGAGCCCAGAGAAGCTAGTCAGAAACAAAGTAGAGGAGTGAGCAACCAGTCCAGCAGCATTCCATAACTGACATTGAGATTCCATTTGAGAAGAAGTGAAGAGGAGAATGCGGCAAAGGAAGTAAAGACGTGGCAGAATCCATGGACAGGCTTTTAACACATAGTTCTTTGCTGGTACAGTAAAGGTTAGAGGAGTTCTCTTAGATAAAAGTGCCATTGACAGCTGCCACATTTGTCCAGGCAGCCAATCTCCTACCACCCGAATTGACCAAGCTAATTCTCCAGTTACTGACTTCTGTCATCAGAGAAAAAGTGAAAAAAAAAAAACAAATCCAGCACTTTGACTAACACAGAGCTTTATGATCTCTTTGATGGTGATATATTAAAATATTTCCCTTGTATTAATATGCATTCTTTTATATTTCACATAAAAATGCACAGGATGCATGACTACTTTTGTTGGTTTTGGAGACATCCAACTCATCTAAAAAGTTTTAATTTTACTTTCAGCATTAAAGTACACACTAGGTTGAAATAGATTTGTTGCCACAAGTATCAAGTGAAGCAATAAGCAATCAAGGGCAAGAACCCCTTCTGCTAGAGCACTGTAGACTAAAAGGCTCCAAAGAATCTGAAACAGCAAATTTAGAAGGGGGTGAAAAATAAAAGCCATTGGATTTTCTATATCTATTTCAATATTCTATTCTACTTCAATATTTAGCTGAAGGAGAATTTACACAATGAAACAACTTGTAGCATTCCATCCTGCAGGGAAGCTCCTTAAGACAAAAAGTAAACAACTCAGAAGAGCTTCAGGAAGTTCCTAAAACTGAACAGATTCACTAGGCCCCTCTCTCCCAAGTATAGACTGTAAAGACTTTTGAGACTCAGTCTCAGACAAGCCAAGTTGCCTGGGAGAAGCAGAGACCAATTTAGCTGCCTGGAAGAGGTACAGACCAACTGAGCTACAGACGAAAAATGCTCTCCAACCAGCTGAGTTGCCTGCTGGCTGTGCAATGTGCTCCAGATTTTAAGCTTTTGTGAACTGCCATCCATGCAGGGGTGGGCCTTGTTGATAACAGCTGACTTTGAGTCATTTCTACTCCTGTCACCCTTCACCCACATTCCTCTAAGTAACAGTAATAAAACTCATTGATTTACCAAATCAGACTTTGGTAATAGTTCTTTAATTGGCTCTTTATCTGAGGTGAGTAGATGCATCTTCTCATGAAAAGTCTGCCATACAAAAAATATCTACCAATGGAAAAATTTTTGAAAAATTTGACTGGATTATGAAGAAGTCTTCTCAGACTAAGAGATGCTCATTGAGTGAGATCACTTGCTAGGTAAGTGTGAGGTCTTGAGTTTCAACCTTCAGCAGCCATACATAAAAGCTTGCATATAATACTAGAGCTGGGCAAGGAACAGAGATGAGCAGATCCTAGTAGCTTGCTGGCCAACCAGCCTCTCTATCATTGAGCTTCAAGTTCAGTGTGTGGTTCTGTCTCAAGGGAATAAGGTTGCTGCTATTCCGTCTTTTATTGTAATCGTAAATCTATTTTTTTTACCTATTTTATATCTTAGAATACTTCTTTTTAAATAACACTTTGTAACTGTGGGGTGTACATACATGTGTGTATGTGCATGTGGATATGTACCCCTGTGGACGCCAGATACTGATGTGAGGTATGCTGTATCTTTCTCTGCCTTAATTGTTTTTTTGTTTGTTTGTTTGTTTTTGTTTTGTTTTGTTTTGTTTTCCAAGACAGGGTTTCTCTGTAGCTTTGGAGCCTGTCCTGGAACTAGCTCTTGTAGATCAAGCTGGCCTCAAACTCAAAGAGGTCCACCTGCCTCTTCCTCCTGAGTGCTGGGATTAACGGCATGCAACACCACCACCCTGGCTTATCCTTTTTTTTGGGGGGGGTGGATTTGTATTAAAAAAAAACTAATAAATATTAAAAAAAGAACATTGTATAATGTTACTTAGAGTATAATGGAAGCAACATATTTTCCTCATAAATATTAAGAAATAAAAACTTATTTTAATGCTTGACCTTCTTGTAGAATGTTAGAATGGGTGTAGTATTAATACTAAGTTTTACAATAAAAACGATAACAAAACCATTTATCTACATACATAGAGGAAGACACAAATTATCCAAGTGAATTGCTACTGTACTTTTTTACTATTTAATTATTTGCAGGAAAACAAATGAACTCTAACTAGATCAGCCATTTGTGGACATAAAGGGGCTGAAGTTTTCCATAAAAGTCAAAAATCTAAATACTGAACACTTACATTCTATCATACAATATATTGATAATAAATGTACATCTAATTATCAATTATTTTATGTTCTGTCTGAAGATTTGGTGCTTATGTATTTTCAAAGATTTATCTTGCTCAAGTCCACATTATTTATTTGGACTAAGAATTGAACCAAAATTATACACTAATGTTCAAATGGAAATAATCATGTACTAGTAACCATTTTGGTTCATCTGTTTTAATTATACAAAGAGATGCCTTATCTAAAAACACTTTCCCTCAAAACGCCAAACATTCCAATGGCTGTTGAGATGGCTCAGCATGTAAAGGCACTTGCCACCAAAACTGAAGACCTAAGTTTGAGCTCTGGTACCCATGAGGTGGAAGAAGGAAAGACCAACTCCCTTGACTTGCTTTCTGGCATCCACTTGCATGCGCTGGTCCATGTTCACACATACAAAAATAAATAGTAAACGTAACCTTAAAAATTTAAAGAATGAATAGACAAATGGATGTAGAAAGAGATACCAACCAACACTTGATGCAGTGATTAGTTAGTGGAATCTTATAAGTAATTATACAAAAGTACTGGAGGTAGTCAGAACTCAAACTGAGCATGTACTTAATAGTAGAGTTATCTCTGTGCTAAGTATTGCTGAATACGAGAGGAATATAAGGTATGTGTTAGCTATAATTATAATTGAATTGAGAGTAAAATTCATCACAAAACAAGTTATTCAAAGACACATTCAAATTAAATGCTATTACTTTAAGATAATGTTGCTATAGCAAATGATGCAATATGCTATATTAATATCAAAGTGTTTTAGTTGAAGGATAAATGTTAAGTGCTTCATACATGAAAACCTCTGAAGGAAAGTGATTATGAGCCATTACAGAAAATACTACACATGGGTTAATGTTGAAGAATGCAGAGATTATTATCTTCGAGATAAAAGAATTCTTGAGAAATCCATGGGAGCAAATCCATAGATACAGTCATGACTGTAATGGGGACAGGTGGAGAGAAGATGTCAATGCCCTGAGTCAGATGCACTTTCTGAATGAGATAATTAGAAAGGATCTTTAGTATTAAAGACTGAGTCTAAATTTAGAGACCCTTGAAAGTGATAGATACACTTTTGAGGAATATAATAATACAGTATTAAAAGCTACTGAAAATTTTTGAATGCATCAGTACTAGTCTAAAGCTCAAACCTAGAAATATATACTGGTGGCTCAGCCATGGCAAAGAGAGACATAGGACAAGAAGATAAACCTCAAACTATCTGCCTGTGATCATTGCAGGGTAATTTTTACCTATCCCTAGAGCAAACATTAGGCAGAATTGTGCATTCATATCACTGGGAAGATGCTGCTTCTTATGCCATTCTAGAATGCTCATTTGTTTTCTATTTCTTTGAACAGTGAGTTCAAATTTCTTGATTCAGATAAAGTACAGCTCAGTCCCTTATAAGTAATTCACAGCCAGTGTCTCTGAATGTTTTCTAAAGGTGAACACTACAAATTATAGAAGGGAAAATCTGGCATTGTTTCTAGGGGAAAATGTAGAATACATTGTCTTATAGAATGCTTAATGTGGAGGATGTGCACTTTAAGTGCCGTAATGAGCCAATAAATAGAAATGCCTGGGAAAAATCTAATTGCTTTTTTATGGCAAGACCATCAAAAGTGGAGGACTAGCATACTGAATCCAACTTCCAATGAGGCAATTCTCCTCATGCATCTGGCAAGCTGTCACCATGAATGGTAATTAGGATGAATGACTATGTTTGGACAAGTGCAACCTGGAGGGAAGTTTGGGAGAATCTATAGGGTTTTACCTTTGATTTTGACAATGATAATGAGTTACATCCCAAGACTGTCTCAATAGATTTAGATACTGAGTTGAACCAAGAGTTTTAAGAAGGGTAGGAGAAAGTCTCAATTCTTGGTTTGGTCTATCTCTTGCATGAATGGAGGCTGGGAACATTTGAATGTTTAGGAAATAATAGAAGGAATAGTAATGTATGGTATTTTAATTATTCTAGCAAACTATTCTACTAAATGGTCAGTTTAAGCTCTCTTATAAATTATTTCTAGCAGTGAGCAGCAATAAGTGAGGAAAGAAGGCACCCAGTCATGGGTAACCAAAGCCAAGAGGCAGAGTTGTCTCTTCAATTCTAGAAATTCATGGAGTTGCTAGCCCCAGCTGTTGGAGACTTAATTCATATGGTAATTTCTTCCAGACTGGTATTGCATTCCGTACAAGATCTTAGGGCAGGGCTTTAATCCATTTTTTTAATATTTATCTCTAGCACTTGCAAGAAAACAGACACTTGTAATATAGAGCTTCCCCAACACCTAAAAGCTCTTGGACTAGCTGCACACTTTGGCATGAAGCATTTGTTCAACATCCTTCAAATCTATAGTGTTGGGAGCTGACAGTCACAGTGGAGGCTGAGCTTGTGTTTATAGCAGGATGCAGATTTATAGCACCCAGTGGCACTGGTTTTCTTATGTTATTACACTTGAAGGGGAACGAGAGTGAAATCTTTATTTCTGTTTTGGCTGCACCCAATCTCTCTCTCTTTTATTTGGTTGAAAAATAAAACCTAAGATAGGAAGGCCAGAAACTGAAACTGCTAATTAGTATCTTCCAACTTGAGGTAATAAATCAAGCTGTAATCCTTTTATAATCTTGTCACAACCTGAAAGGGACAGCTTTTCACTGTAGACTCCAGCAATTAACAGAGTTATATATGGTGCTCCTAATTTGTAAAAACACAAGAGACTTTTTTTCTGTTTGTTATTTGTAAGTAACCACTGTGAAATTATAAATGAATATTCAGGAGGCTCATGATGTCTCCTTGCTGTCCCACCTAATTTCTTCCGCATGCATAGAACTGGAGAATAAAGAAATTAAAACTTGAAAAGTGCAACCTCAAAGGATAACAATACAATACACTTACAAAATCACATAAAAGCCCCCTAGAGACAACAAGAAGAAGGATGCTTAAAAGAAATCCCACACTATCTCAGAATTAAGAAATAGATGGTTATTTATTTAGGGGTAGAATCACAAATCAGAATCCTCTGCTTGAACAAAGATCAGAAAATGAAGTCCTCAACTGAAACAGAGGCCAGAACAGAGGCCAGATGCTTGCTCTACATTGGTTTATATAGTATAAGAAGCCATGAACCAGTGGGTGGGTAACCACTGGCTGTAAGACTTCCTACAGCAATAACATGAGCAGAAAATGTATATATTTTATTTTTTACAGTCTCATAAGTGATCATTCAGCCTTTACATAACCCTGTCCACAAGAAAAAAAAATATTGTATTAAACATGACTAAATACAGAAGCATACAAAACATCAATATATAACATGAAAGAATAAAGATTAAAAAATATTGTGTCTGTGCTTATGTTATTAAATTAGCCTAATGTAGATATTCTGTTGTTAGACGATTCTATTTACTTTACTGATAGCACATATCTTGAGACCCTGATAAAATGTCCTATTCCATCTATCACTCACTATACATGCTTTGAATATCATCTGTAGATCCTGTTTGTTAATGACAAGCGGTTTAAAATCTTTTCTGTAGCACAAACACTGGCTAAAAACTTTACACAAGTCCTCAATCTATTCCTTATAAGTCTGTCCATGGAGTATTATCTCTGTCTTCCAAATGAAGAAATAGAAGAAGGAAATTTGAAACAATTTGTTGAACATCTCATAGCTGGTAATACTGAGATGCTGAACTATAAGTTCAGATAGCTCAGAGACTAAAGCCCTGGCTCCTAATGGCAGCTCCATCTTTTCTTTAAAGTTTGGGAATTTGGTGATCACATGGCATGCTTCTGGGTAAAGAGGAGATACTGTGGGATTGGACCTAGCCAATAGATTAATTTTTAATTAATATGGTGGCCATTTCACCATAGACTCAGAGCCATGGACCAAGTGTACATGGATTGTTCTCATGTAAATACTTTGTCAAAATGAAATGAAAAAGAAATTAATACAGAAAGTGGAAACAAATGAATGGGGCTGTTTCCACTATTCTTGGTGGTGTGGTTCTTAAGGTGTCAGACCAGAGTTTAGGAAGGATTTGAAGATCTAGAAGAAGCCAGAAAGATAAACCCTTAAAGTGCTATAAACAGAGTTTAAACATTCTGAATATTTGATCACTATCATTGCCCTTGTAAGAATTTGAGAGTGTACTATGAACTGAGCTTTTCCTTCAGTAGTAAATGAAAATACATTTTTAAACACTGTAGAGACTTTAGAAGATTTAATCATATGAGATATAGTTGAGAGATTTCTCAGTTTCTTTTCAGATCTGTAAAACTTTCAGATGCAGCTTTATTAGGTTATGTTATATCAATTTTTATTATTAATTTTACTATTATTATTATTAAAAATTTTCCACCTCCTGCCC
>LOEQ01001767.1:251015-268517 GCA_001685075.1 Bramus lutescens
TGTACTGGCTATGTGGGAGCCTAGTCTGTTTGGATGATCACCTTCCTAGACCTCAATGGAGGGGGGAGGACCTTGGACTTCCCACAGGGCAGTGAACCCTGACTGCTATTTGGACTGGAAAGGGAGAAGGAGGAGAAATGGGGAGATGGGGAGGAAAATGGGAGGAGGGGAGGAGGTGGAAATTTTTAATAATAATAAAGAAAATGAAAAAAAGAAAAGAAAGTCAACTAATATGACTAAAGAAGTAGAAGCCTAACAGAGTGATCAATCTAAGAATGTGGGTCTGAATTCACACTAAGTCATAACCACTATTTGCCATTTACCAAGCTATTTACCCCCCAATACCTCATTTTTCTCAATTGTAGCTTAGTTAGAAGAAAATTATCCCCTTGTAGAATCACACTAGTGGGACTGAGGGGAAAATGTCACATATTATCACGGATGACACTGTTACCTTTGCCACCTAAATTCAGTCAAGACATCTAAAGAACACAATGGATCTAAGGCTCTAAGAGAAAAGTTACCTCCGACCAATTGTATTATGGATAACAACTTAATGGTTGCAGACTGAGAAATGCAGAGACTATAGGAGAATATATTGCCTATTTATTACTCCTAGGTACATGGTGCATGATTCCTAGGCAACTTGTTGATGGATGTTCATCTCTCCATCGAATTCTATTTAGTACTTTGTTAATGCTAGAGACCATATTTTTTTGTTTCTGGAAAGAGAGGGATAATACAAGACTAGAATTCTTGCATTTCTAAAATTTCTGTTTAGTGACACACTACAGACTGCATACATAGTAAATGATATAAAGTGTTAAGTTCCAGGGAAAACAAAGGTTAGTAACATGGATAGGAGTGACAGGAAATGGGGGTAAGAACTTTCTTTTTCAATTGGGAGAGCAGATTTCTCTTGAGATGGTTAACAATTTGTTTTTGGAAGAATATTATTTTCTGGGAGTGGAAAGTGAGTGAGGTATATGAAGTCTGTAACTCCTGCGTTACTCTTGGTACATGCACTGTACTGTTTGGAGCTGTGCAAGGGCCTGGAGATTGAAAGAACACACAAGAAACCAGAGTCATTCGAAAGGAGATCAGCCAAATGCTGCTTATTCAAGCTTAGGAACATCCTTACATACCTAGCTGCTGCATATTGAATATACCCAGGCAAGTGGGAAATTACCACACCCAAGGTGGAGTAAATTATGCTCTATAGCTAACCACCAGGTGGGGCAGAGAGAGCACGGGTACAAACAGTATGTTTAGCTGGATGGCCAGAAACTGTCCTCAAGATGAACCCCAGGAGCAGGGGACCCATGAGCCTTACAGAAGTCAAATGTTAAAATTTTCAAGAAACTATCATATTATTATAGTTTTTCATATTTAAAATACATTATTTCTTCAATGTATTTTTTCAGTTATGTGCTCATTCCCACATAGGACTAGATTAGACTGGATTAGACTTGACTCCTCTCTGGCTTCCTCCATCCCATAATATTTCTCCCACTGTATCTCAGATGCATTTTTAATAAAGGAATCTTAACCTTCCATGCTGATAGTCTGCACAGGATGAAAACTATTCCATTAGTCAAGGCAATCACCCTTAGCCAGGTTGCTTCAACAGGCTTGGATTTCTCCCCATAGTCTACCCTTCATTTGCATTTGAGAGTTCAAGGTCATTTTATTTTCCTTGTATTTACTTTGATCTTTGTGCTCAGAATTTACCATTGGAATTTGTGGGAGGATTGAATTTATAAATACACTTATACCATCAAAGTGCAAGTCAATTCGCAATTCCATTTTAGGGAAATCATCTTTGCTGCTTGGTTGAACTTAGTCCAGAAGGATAAGAAAACTAAAAAACTACCATGATACTATTGTTCAGATGCAGTGAAAGACTACACTAACTTGACATTGGCCAATAGCAGCAGAGATAAATAAAGATTTGGACATTCGTGAGCGTATTTTGAAATACAACAGGGTTATGTGCTAAATCAGATATGGAGCTTAAGCAGAGAAAAGGAATGATCAATTACACCTCTAAAGGTTTTCATTTTAGCAACTGGAAAGCCGATCCATTCTTTAACCAAAAGTGGAAATAATATAAACTGGTTGAAAGTGGTAGCTCTGTCAGTAGAATAGCTTTGACATGTAAATTTATATTATACATCTAAAATGAGATACAATTAGCAATCTACATATAAATCTAGATTTCTTTAGTACCAAGTCACAGACAAAAAAAGACAGAGTACATACTTTTTGGTCGGTACTAGAAGTTCAGACTCTAATATCCCAGATAGAAATGTTTTTCACTTTATTACCAAATAGAATCACCATTCTTGTTAAAAATCACAGATTCTGGGTCTGATTAATTAGGCCTTTGGAGAGACTTAAAATTTGTATTTCTTACAGGTTTTCCAGGTTGGCTGCTTGTGCAGATCTCAGAAGCATCTTATTTGGAGAGCCAAGGCCCAGGGGTGTGAGTTTTGTTCCAGAAATGGACTCTTAGGAGCCTGTGTTAAGAGCTGAGAGATTAGATGAAGAACAGCAGAGGAATCAGCAGAACATCTCATGCAATTAGAAAACCAAGGGAATAGGGTCCTAGAAAAGATGGTTTTGAAGAGAAAGTGGTGACCCACTGTCGTTTATTGTTGATTTAAGTGAAATAAAAATACAGAGCACGACATGGCATATGCCACCTGAGAGGCTATTGGTGGTCTTTTAAAGTGTCAGTTTTACTAAAAAATTATGAAAAGTCTGCAAATTACCTTTGTTGCTCAGTAACATTTGTCACAAAAGGCCCTCTTTGAAAAGTTACTCTCCTCGAGGCTGTTCACAGTGGGGTTTCCGCAGAGTGCAAGAGTGCTCAGACCAGCCAATGCAATTTCCTTTTGCTTTTCTAAGTAAAACCCTCAAATGTAAATGAATACTTGGAATTTCTTCGTGTGTTACCGACTGTCACATAAAAGATGGTTAAACCTGTGTCTGTGCTCCAGATAAGTTCATCCTGACTTCAGACTGAACAATGGGCCCTACTAATACCCCACCCTTCTGCAGCCCAATTTTATTTTCTCTTTTTGCTTCTTACATAGCTATAACATCAGCTGAAT
Organism: Bramus lutescens; assembly: GCA_001685075.1. Classification (NCBI taxonomy): domain Eukaryota; kingdom Metazoa; phylum Chordata; class Mammalia; order Rodentia; family Cricetidae; genus Bramus; species Bramus lutescens. The sequence continues at coordinate 254,132 of LOEQ01001767.1, forward strand.
ATTATACATAGTTAAGATTCTGGAATGTGTGATTTCAAAAGCCTTGTGTACTTAACAGTATATGCTTTTATGATATGGTAGCATCATATTAGCATGTTTCTGTACTTCCTTCCACATTGTTTAGGATCCTTGTCTTATAGTGCTAGAGAGAGCTCATTCGTTATTGCAGATGACTCCAAATGAAAACTTGATGTGGAATAATCTTTTTGTAGACTGTGAAGCTGTGTTTTTGCCACGCTGCCTTCTGATTGGTTTAATAAAGAATCGAATGGATAATAGCTAGGCAGGAAGCAGCTAGGCAGGACTCTGAACAGAGAGAGGAGAAGAGATGAATCTAGGACTGAGAGGAAACAGGAGGTGGAATATGGAAAGGGGTAAAAAGCCATGAGGTGAAACAAGGTGAATATAAATGGATTAATTTGCATTCTAAGAGCTAGTGGGACAAACTTAAGCTATAGGCTGAGCTTTCATAATTAATAATAACTTTCCATATCTTTTTTTGTGATTTGGCAGCCCAAAGAAAAATCTATCTACAAAAACTCCTACTCTATATTGAAGCATTTTGTTTATCAAAATCTGAACTCTGGAACATTCACAAGTATAGAATATTAAAGAAATCTGTGGCACAGTAAATTTGTTCCATATGTAATGTTTTTACTCAAGTGCAAACATGGCAGGAAGCCTTTATTATTTTGAGAGAAGTAACTGGTTATAGGCTAATTGTCAAAATCAGGTTTCTAATCCTATAGTCAAATAAAAATAAAATATGGACATGCAGCTAGTTAAAGATTTGCATATGAACAGTAAATAAAACTTTCTCCTACAAATTTCCTCAAAGAATTATAGATTTTTATGTAGGAAGAATGGGCTGCTTGGTTCCCTGCTGGCTGGCCAGCTTAGACCCGAAATCACACAGAAATTATATTAATTAAATCACTGCTTGACCCATTAGCTCGAGATTCTTATTGGCTAACTCTTACATATTAACTTAACCTATCACCGTTAATCTGTGTATCACCATGAGGTTGTGGCCTATCAGCAAAGTTTCAGCACATCTATCTCTGGCAGCAGATCCATGGCATCTCTCTGACTCTGCCGTTCTTTCTCCCAGCATGCAGCTTACCTTTCTCCACCTAGTTCTGTTCTTCCCTGCCATAGGCTCAAAGCAGTTCTTTATTCAATAACCAATAAAATCAGCACACAGACAGAAGGACCTCCTACACCATTGTTATTTCTATTAAGAAATAATCTGATTTTAAAAAAGAACCTTTTCAATATTGACTCAAACACTAAGAAAACAAATATAAGCTTCTGTATTGTATACTTTTTTGCTAGTAAAGAAAAGAATTAAACATTACAATTAAAATTTGCTTTCAAAATCAGCTATATTTCAGAAAGAGCAGACCAATGACATGCAATACAAGGGTACTAACAATATTTCAGAGCATAATTGAGTGAAAAATCATTTTATTATCTCACAGAAATGAATAATCATGTATGTGGGGTATGTGGGAAATAGTTTGTTACTTATTATTAGTATTCAAATTTGTGTTTCCTAAGCTACCCAATGATATTCTCATATATTACTTTAAAACATCTATTTATATGCAAAATCAAAATAGGCTTATTTAAAACTTGGCAATATGTGTTTTAAAAAGATTTATTTATTTTATATGTATGAGTGTTTTGTCTGCATGTGTGCACAGTGCCCACAGAAGTCAAGGGAGAGCATTAGAAACCCTAGAACTGAGGTCATAGGCAGTTGTGAGCTGCTATGTGGGAGCTAGGAAGCAACCTATGGTCCTCTGCGTGACCAACAAGTGAGTCCCTGATAATGTGATTTTTTTTAAACAGAAAAAATTGCCTAAAATATCTAAGAATCAACTAATAGACTTAAGTTATATTCTTTTTTGTACTGGGACTCTTTAAAATTCTTGGAGGCATTCACTAGTATACAGTTGTTCCATAATGACCACAGGGTTCCCATCATGATTGCAGGCAACCTGTAATTCTCCCACACATTTCCTGCCATTATTGACTTAGAATGAAAGGTTATAGTATCTATATCTTAACTGTCCCCTGCCCTGCTTAACCAAAATTTGATGCTATGTGATCTAGGAAAAAGAGAGAAAAGTCATCTTCACTATAATGATTCACTTGAATATTGTAGGCTAATCAATATCTATTACCCTAGTAAACTAAGCTTTCTCCAAATTCTATACTATTGAGATAAGGTGCAAATATTCTGAGAGATTACTATATAATTAAAGCCTGTATTTATGTTAATCAAAGTAAAAATGGTTTCATTAAATTACACAATGATTTGCATTCATCCCAGATCCAAGTTAAAATTGTCTTATCATTGTAGTACGTAAAATTCACTTTCATCTGTAGATGGTGCTGATTTGTACATTTAGTCTAGGACCTTAGAGCTTCTGTATGGAAATTTTTAAAGAATCTTTTCCCTTGGCCTATCATTTAGTCATAAGTTCATAAAATCAGAGTGAATCACACTCTGAATTTTACCATAATTGATGAGAATGATGTAGATGGTGAAATTTTGGACATTGACGATGATGAAGGAGATATTTTGGGATGTAGGAATACAGTAGGTGTATTTTCAGTATATATGAGCCACAAATTTTGGAAATACAGGGTAGACTACTCTAAGAGTTAAATTATATCACTTACCACCTAAAACACATTGAAATGCCAATGCTGTTTAGAAGGACAAGATGATATTTGGAATCAAATTTCTACTAAAGTCACTTAGGCAAACTTTGGTCCATTTGTTCCATGTCCTCCTAAAGGGAGAGTGGGGACTTTGAATACAGAGGCAGAAAGGGTCAGGGTGGAGACCACAGGAGGACTGGACTATCGGCCAGTGAAGCATTATGGGAGGCAACTAGAAGCTTTGTAAGATGCCCAGGACACATCTCCTGGCCCTAGAGAAAGGGCTTGATCCCCTTAACATTTGACTTTGGCCTTTAAAACTATGAGACAAGACATACAGTTTTCCTAGACATCCTACTCATGGCAGCCCTTGAAAACCAGTCTATAGTTTAATACCATTTTTAGTTTTATGGTTTTATCTTGAATTTTATTCTAGCGTCTGCAAATGCTCTTACACTTTGATCGAGTGCTCTAGTTCCTTTCATTGTTTAAGAATACTGTTGAAGTCAAGGATGGGTTGATGCCTCAGTAAAATTCTTAGAAATGGGGACTTGAGTTTGGATTCCTAGTACGCATGTAAAAAGCTGGGCTTGGAAAGTAGAGACAGGGAGATCCCTGGGACTTAGTGACCAGTAAGTTTTCCTAATAACTGAGCTCTTATTTCATTGATGCTATGTCAAAAAATTAAAGGTACAGAGAGACAAAAGAAATCAAACATCAGTATCTATCATTCACTGATGCAATACTATACACATCAGCATATGTACATATACACCATACTATATATACCACACACACGCGTGTGTTGAATTTGAGGTTATTCTTGGGGTTTTTTTGTTTTCTACACAATGCCCTTGCAAATTTCTAATAGCTGAAGTGTGTTACTCAGTTTTCATTTTATTAAATGATGAACACATGAACATTGTTTCTAAGACAAACCGAATTAGAAGGTCATGCTTGGCTATTGCTTTTCATTTACAAAGGAATTAATGTATAAGAATATGAAAAATAAAATGTTTTATTTTACAAAAATGCAGAGCAAGTCATAGTAAAAGCTAATACCTCATATTCAACTCTTTCAGTTAACTGTATTCCGGAGACAGAAGGTTAGCATAGCATGCTTGCCACTTATTTATAACTTGATGTCAACCATGCTAGATGCTGGCTGCCTAACAAACCCATTGAAGTTGCAACATTCTCTTTTGTTTCTTTCTTTGGACATTAAGACTTATTATACCATTTGTTTTGTCACCGAGGGAGGAAAAGAAGCCAAACAAACAAATGCTGGAGGGAAAATTATCACTACATGCATGTGTTAAATATTTAAATTTCAGTTTCCTGCTTGGACAAAAAGTTTGAATCAGAAAAGAATCTAATTCTCCTACAGCTCATGTAAGCCTCCCAATTCTTGTTTTGGCTTATCAATTTTCTACAAATTTTCATTTGTGTATTATTCTCATACTTTCAATTCCTTATTAATGTTATCATATACTTGTCTATTGTGTGTTCTATAATTTCATTGTCTGTATACTTTAACTTATTTATCCAGTTTTCCATTAATTATGTACTTTTATTTCCAACTCCATTTTTGATTTCTCATTTTAAATGATATTTTTAATTATAATTGTACAAAGATGAATGAACATGAGCTTATATTTATTCCCAATTTTCTTTCCCTTCTCTGTTCTCTTCTACAATATATAATTTCTTGGCTGTAAATGGTAAGACATCCATTCAATTATGTAATTGTAGTTTCTGTTTATTTGAAATTTACAGATGGATTTAGTATCAACAACCACAGCTCTTTCTATGTTCAGCCAAACAATTCTGATTTTGTTTTAATTCTCCTACCATTGTTTCCCTGTGTATAATATTCTTAGTTATTGCCATTTCCCTGAGGACTGTTTGAAAGCTATTGTCTGGCTAGCTTCTAGCTCTGGATGGTGGAGTAGGTAACTCTGGTTTGGGTAATATAATTTTTCCATTATTAGTTAATTTGGCTTTGCTGATATTTGGAAAAGGATTCTATCTTCTAAAAAATTAAATAACTTTAGTAGTTTTTATTGATGTTCTTTTTCTAATGCACAGTGGAATTTTACAAATAGAAACCTTCAATTTCAAAAGACCATCACTGATTTCTACCCTTTAATACAATATAGGTTCTACTGTATTGTTGCTTCTTTTTGTTAGGCTAATTATATATACACAGCATCTTACCTTCCTACTAAATAATTCTATTCTTTTCAGTTTTGCATTAAATTCCACTTGGTTTTGCTATTTTATACTTCTGCATTCCTAGCCCACAGTGCCAGTTTTCTTTTGTGCTATTTCCAGTTCTTTCTGTGTTCTGGTTCTGCGAACACTCTTTTTTTCTATCTGCCAGGCCTCTCATACTTCATCTTTTTCTGCTACACTATTATCATGTATCTGAATTTGTTTTTCTCTTTGTAGTTCTGTTTTAGAATCAACTGAGCCCTCTTTCTTTTACAGCATTGCAAGAGGAAATTTGATTGAAATTCATATCTGTTCTATAATAACCACTCTCTGGAGAGCATTGTTATACCTTAACACTTTTTACATTATTTTGAACATCATGGTTTTCTCTAGCACTTTCATTTAGGTATGTTTTTATTTTCTATCTATGAATAAAATAGTATTTTCTTCAACCATATTTTTACTCTAACTTCACATGAAAGCAAAGAAGAGTTGAAGGTTGCTTTACAATCTGACACAGATTTTAATGGATCTATGGGGGAGGTGGTTGTCTACTTTCCTTCCGTCCCACTTGCTGGAGATACTAGATTCTTTACCTGTTTATATGTTAGGACTCACTCTGTTTTCTCATCTACAAACCATTGTCTATGAATGTGGCTTGTCTCCTAGTCGTTGCCAGTTCTCTAAAGATATTTTACCAGCTGTAATGGCTATTCTTGTTTGTCAATCTGACTATATGTGGAACTAAGACCCCAAAATGAAGGACATATCTGTGAGAGATCTTTGTTTAATAATAGGTAGAAAGATCTACTTCTAATCTGGATCTGTAGGAAGACATGTCTATAATCCAGATCTTGAGGCATGAAGACACACCTTTAATTCAAATCTTTAATCTAGATATAATCTGGGCCACACCTTCTGCTGGAAGCCTATACATGGTCATAGAAGAAGGAAGCTTCTGTTCTTTTCCTGCTTGTCCTGTCCTTACTAGCAAATACATCTCTTCATTGGCATTAGAGCCTATTATTTGGGGATTCCAGCATATACTGAAGACCAGCTGAAACATTCAGCCTCATGGCCTGAGCAACTACTGGATTCTTGAACTTTTGATTCACAGTCAGACATTATTGGATTAGCTGGACCATGGTCTGTAAATCATTCTAACCTAAATCCATTTTTTCTATATATAGATAAATTCATTCTATAAGTTCTGTTTCTCTAGAGAACCACAACTAATACACTTTCTTACATATTCCATTATTGTAAGTGGTAATTTTATTTTAATGTCTCTGCAGATCTTTCATGGGTCATATAAACAAGTGCCCTCTCTCTGACCCATTTTCCTCCCCACTTATATAAATACTAGGAAGACATTATAAATACTTTGCAGTTTAGTTTTTTTCTATTTGAATCAAGCCACAATTACTATGCTGAAAAGGTGTTTCATTTAGATAATTAGCCATAGATCACAATCTTGAAGAGTTGTCTTCCTTCACTACTGTTTCCGGACTGCATGATTAAGCCCTCACTTTTATGTTCAAACCCAAATATTAAACTATTTCCAGTTCCAGAAAGTTAAAGTGCTCTCATTGGAAAGTTTTATTTAAGTAAAAAAGTGCAATAACTGAAGTAAATAATGAAAACTCTTAGATACCCATGGAAAGAGAATTTCTAGGAATAACAGGCTTGAGCACTGCGTAGTTTACACAATTTTAAAATGAGTGAAAGCAAAGCATGGTTATAGTATGGGGAAAAGAAGGTGAGCAGAACTCAAAGTTTTTAAGCCATCAATATAGCTTATAACAATTTCTTACAAAGATAGAGATCCTAGTCTTCTGTTATTGTGATAACATTTCCTTATCAAAGGCACCTTTGTTAAAAACCATCCTTTCAAGGAAGTCAAGGCAAGAACTTAAAGCACCACAGTAACAATGAAGAGCGGAGAGAGATGAATGCACCCATGCTTTCTCATTGCTTGCTACAAGCTAGCTTTTGGCATTTTTATGAAGTTCAGGACCCCTGGCTTTGGTATGATGTTGCCTATCATGGGCTGGGTCTCCTGACATTAATAAACAAACAGTATGCTCTCCCAAGACAGACCAACCTGATGTAGATAATTGCTCATAAAGACTTTCTGCCAGGTAATTTTAGGTTGTGTCAAGGTCACATTTAGAACCAGTACTCTGCCTAAACTACATTCAAGGTAGTAATTTAAGAATGTGCATCTAGAAAAATTCCCATCACTCCTATGATTTTGCTTTAAAAAATGATAATGAATCTCTCCTTATAAACTAAACATACACCCTTTTGCATACAATTGCCACCTTGCATACTAATTCCAAATTACTAATTAAAAATATGGATTGGCCTCTTGATCTTAAGTTAGTGCTTCAACAAACGAGAACTAAGTTATTAATTCAATGCAAATTAATCTTTCATAAATGGATTACTTTTAGATAAAAAGATGTTTGGGTCCATTGTTTTATTGAAAGCAGTTACTAGAGGATATTTATATCGTGTGTTTAAAAATATATTACTAGCAGCACTAGGAGCCCCTCTAGCCCAATTAAAACCTCTGCTTATATTTTCTGTTACCTAAAGTTGCTACCTAGATTGACATTAATTACCACAGTCATCTAGCCAGTGTCTAAATTTATTGTACATCTGTTGTTTAGCTTCTATAAACTTTAGACATGCATAAAACAATTTACTCTCACTAAAATATGCATTTACTTTTATAATTATTCTTATTTTGTATATATTCCAAACTGTGGACATAAACCTTATATTCTATAGATTCGATCAAAGATTAAGTTTAACACAATTAATTGTAATTGATTGTTTTGTGGGGGAGGATTTACAGTAAATTATCAAGTATCCAAAGTCAAATTTTTCCTGTCAATATGTAAATTTTGTTCATTAGTTGTATTATAGTTAAGTCAAATAAATATGAATTTTATTAATTTTTTAGGAAAAAGTTAAATTGACTGTGGTGCAAATAATTAGGGCTTACCATGTTAACTTATGCTTAGTGTAATAACTACAAATACTTTTCATACATGCAATTTAGAATGAACCCGGTTGAAACATGAACCATATGTAACATAACAAATCCAAGTGTTTTCAACCTGGGTCTAAGTTTCTAAATATGTCTCTAAAATGGTCTTTGAAATTTATACAAAAATCAATGATAGAATTAAATCTGTCCATTTTGGTAGTGGATTTTTTTAACAGAAGCTTAGTTTCCAAGTATTTTATCTGTATTCCTAACCCCTGAGAGCAGAACTGCAATCAGTCAAAAGAAATATTTCTGGAACACCTACTGCGCAATGAGCACTTTAGTGATCCATCAAACGGCTAACAGAAAAATTGGTACCTAGCAAGAAAAGCTACATCTTAATATTGTGATGATGACCCAGATCAAGTGGTTAGAGCACATCCCAATGTGTGAAGGTTGTGCAACTTCTGGCTGATCACCTGCCAATCTGCACCTCAGCATCTTCATCAATATATTAGTCCCAATGTTGGCATTATATGGTTATTGTGAAGATAAATATGATATTGTACACATAACAGAAATTGGGACCTAATAAATCCTTGATAAGTTTCTTAAGTTTTTTGCTTTCTTGCTGTTTTTTTTGTTTGTTTTTGTACAAGACGGGGTCTCTCTGTAGTTTTGGAATCTGTCCTGGAATTCGCCCTGTAGACCTGCCTGCCTCTGTCTCCCAAGTGCTGAGATTAAAGACACATGCCACCACTGCCTGATTCTTGATAAATTTCTAATGCCTATTTAAGCCTGACAATTACCAAATCCTGCTGAATCGGGAACAAACTGATGATCCTTCAAGATGAGCTTCATTAGCAGAGAGAAGAGTACAGCACAACTACAGGAGCTGTGTTGGGCCATAAAGGTGGGACAATGTAGGAAGGGCGAGAACATAATACCAGAGTGGCACAACAAGCAAAGTGGGAGGCATCAAAGATATTGCAAAAAATAGTAATAGAATTACTTAAAGGGAAGAGTAGGTGTGGTGGTCACCATGGAGAGTGTGGAATGGGTCCTAAATAGGAGCAGAAGAGGGGAGAGAGCGTACTAGAGCAGGACAGGCAGAGATGAAGAATGAGAGAGGAGAGAACCCCTACTTGTATAATTTTCCCCCAGCTGGTGGGGAGGCTGACCACAGTTAGAAGTCTGTTGAGGAGCAGACAAAAGTACTTTGTTCAGTAGTAGTGATAAGTATATTCAATTTCCCGTTATTCCCTTAGACCTAAGAGACCATAGGTGTGGCTTGATTTCCAAGAGAGAGGTGGCGGATTGGGTAGGTAGGTTGGCACAGTCAGTCAGCAGAGAAGCATACATGTGTGTGTGCAAACACAGAGTGGATGATTATGCCTGGTTGCTCATATAGAACTAGACATTTGTCCAGTCTTCCCTTTTAGAAACTGTAAACTCCCTTGCTCTCTGGTGTAAACAGGTCCTCTCTAGTAAGAGAATAGATAGGTCTGTCTTTTAGACCTCTTTGGAATGTGCAAAAAAAATGGCTTCAAAGAAAACAATACTCTTATATACTTTCAGTCAATTTAACTTTCACAGATTTTATTTTTCAACTGGACTTTCCGAAGTCATCAACCCTGAAGAAACACAAGTATTCAAGTTGACTTTGAATATGTTTATGGTCAATAACTATTAAAGGTCATTGTTGTTCCCTTGTCTACTCCAAGTACATCATAAGGATACTGGCATGGGCTCCATGTTCTCTCTCTCTCTCTCGAAGAAACAAAGAAGAAACAGGGCTTGGCCATCATCCATCCTTTACAAAGCAAGCTTGTGCATATTAAGCAGCTCTTGTTTTTCTTTCATTTCTTCAAGTACCTTCACACAGTGCTCTCAACCACTTAGAACCTTTTGAATTGTTTCTTCAATACTAATTGAAAACATGCCTTTAAAAACATATCTGCATCCAATTTGTTTGAAAATGCTGTGGTACACATCCCTCATCCTGTATGTAAAACTACACTGCAAGAAATTCTGAAGGATGATAATTCACTGTTTACAAAATTTCAACTGTAAGGGACTAAATTTAAAGAATAAATATCCATCAATGTGGTCTCTAATTCTGAGGCAGATTAACAGAAGAGCTAATTGTTAGAAAAGCCCCCAATATAACCTCCTGATACTGGAGAAGGACAATTCTACAGACTTTAGCACATAATAAATATGGAATAAGTATAGATATATCTCAACAAAGTTTCACAGACAAACTTTAAAAAAAAACTAATAGTTAAGAACATAGCTTAGCTGGTAAAATGTGTGTTGAACACAAGTGTGGAGAACCGAGTTTGATCCTAGGAATCCATGGGGCAAGCTTGTTGTTTTAGCACTGGGGAAGCATAGACAGAGTAATTCCTGGGGCTCAACCAGCAAAATAAAAGAGCCACAGGCCAATAAGATCGTGTCCCCAAAAACAAAGTCGAAAGCTCCTCAGGGATAACATTTGAAGTTGTCCTCTGCACATATGCATGCACAACCTTGCATATAGGCAATCTGTATTAGTCACTATTTTATTGCTGTACAGAGACACCATGATCATGACAATTCATGAAAAACAGTTAATTGGGGGCTTGCTTGTAGTTCCAGAATTTTAGTCCATTATCATCATGGTGGGGAGCACGGTCGAAGGCAGGCAGACATGGTGCTAGAAAAGATGCTGAGAGCTCTACATCCTGATCCACTGGCAGCAAGAGAACTGGGTCTGGCACAGGCTTTTGAAACCTCAATGCTCACCCCTGTCATTTCTTCCAATAAGGCCACTCCTCCTGCTTCTCAAATTGCTCCATCCCCTGACTCAAATATATGCATTCAAACATATGCAAATACAAGCATTGAAATATATGATCTTATGGGGAATATTCTTATTCAAAACACAACACAATTCCTTAGTAGGATGTATATGTGTATCTGAAAATGCACACACACACACACACACACACACACACACACTATGCACCATACATTGTATTTAACAGAGAAAAGGCAAAGAGTCTTAGGACACACAACTCTGTCTTTAACATTTCTGACTTATCTTTTCTTAAGATTGTCATGAATGTTAATCAAGCCACCTATAAATACTGCATGAAGTCTCAGGACAATTCTATCTAAGCCCTATTTATGTCGTTTGTGTTGAATAAATCAATCCCCGTGGTTTGCTGAAGGATAAAAGAGAAATCTAATTTCTGTCAAACCCATTAGATATCCTTTCTCAAATATCTTTATCAAGTCCACTGAATATATAAGTTTATTACTTTCCCAATCTAGTTTTCTCTAAAGGGGCAATGATTCCTTTTCTCCCTTTCTTTTTCTTTTTGCTAGTAAAGCAGAATTCACCATGACAAATTGTTTTAAAGCTGGCATAGAAAAAAGAAAAAAGAAAAAATTCCCCAGAGTATTAGCTCTTAGTAAAGCTTTTATGTGCTTCTTTGGTTTTGCCTGCACTTCATGGAGTACACAGAACTTTGATGTCGATGCTTCTGTTAGTTAGTCATCCAAGAGGTGTCCACTGAGCTTCTACTGTGACCCACTGTGCTTTGCTAGTGCAAGAGAACAAGGCTTCAGAGTCTCCTTGAGATGACAGGAAAATAAACCATACCAACAACTCGGGGCTTCCACGAGTCAATGACAAGGCCCTCAGTGGGGAAAAATAAGCCAGGGAATGTTGGGCAACCCTGACTGCTACTTTAGAAAAGAAAAGAAGAGCCTTAGATTGGGACCATACACGCATCACTCAGAACTGCATCACTCATTCCCTCTGCCCACTGATGTTGCTAAAATAACAAAAAGATAACGGATACATATTAATACATAGATAATCTCTACTATTTTGGCTATATAGTCTAATCTACAGCTGTCTGATTTTCTCAAGTCCTTGTATTTAGGGTTTAAAGTAAGCGTGGTTGGTACCTTGTTATCGGAAAACCTGACAATGCCTGCCTGCCTACTTTAGGTTATCCTTCCATGGATGTCAGTGGAAGTGATGCTACCCTAGATACATTAAAGACTATTCTAGGATCTCATTTTACTCTAAATTTAGCAACTTGATGGAGCAGTATGGACGTCTGATACTCAGAATGCTTTCTGCATGCTCATGAGTGGTCTTAATATTTTTCTACTGCTCTTTTTATTAAGTGATATTTTGCCTTGACATTTCAAAGCAACAATAAAACATTTTTTTAATTTTAATAAAAATAATGAAAAATTTAATTATAAATATTATTATCTACTTAATATTTTCAAAAGTAAATATATCTACAAAGTTACTAGTGGGGATGGATAAGGCATAGTCATTAAACCCTGCAGCAGGTAGGGCTGGAGAGAGAGTTCAGCAATTAAGAGCACTGGCTGCTCTTGCAGAGGACCTGGGTTTGATTTCCAGCATCCACACAATGTCTCACAGCTACATGCAACTCCTGTTCCAGGGGATCTGATGTGCTTTTCTTATCTCCCCAGGTACCAGGCACACATGTAGTGAACAGATATACATGAAAGGAAAAAAAATTCAGGCCTTAAAAGTAAAATAAAAAAAGATTCAACAATTAAAACAGAAAAGAAATGAAGAGAAGAGAAAACAAAACAAAACCCTGCTGGTTAACTTGAGTCGGAATTCTTAGGCCCTTGCAATTGCTGAGATAGGGTGATAAAACTGAGATGGTGGTGAAATAGTCACAAGCATGTTCTTTGCTTTGTTCCAGGATCAGTTAAATATTTCACCATAGGCAAGCAACTTGAACCCTAAGAAAGAGGAATGAGAGAATTCTTAGGTAAGAAGAGGATAGAGAAATTCCCTTGACCTCCTAAACCTCAGTGCACAGCTGTAATTAATATGCACATGTGCATTTTTAGCAAGTGAGCCCCTAAATTACCTTAGAGTCCCTTCATTGCCCCGGAGTTAATGGCAACAGTGCCATATGACCTTTAATGCTTCTTTGGCTCTAAATACTTTGAGACTGTGATTTTTACAGTGGAACTCTCAGGCATATTTTCTGCAGATATAGGAAGTATTTGGAGTGAAGTAAGTTCTTTGACAGAACAGAGGCACTTGAAGACCCAAGTTATCCTTTTTAAGAGAAATAGTATTATTATGTTTTGCTTTAGGGTTCTGGAAAAATGAACATAATCCCTTTACTTATATCAAGTTGATTTCTTCCATAATGGGTTCATGTATATTAAAACATCTTTGCCCACCAGGTTAACACTCATTAGTAAGATATTCTCAAAACTTCTCTGAAAATAATTTCAATGTCTTGTTGTAATTCTTGATTAATTAATTGTTTAGGTGCTGGGGCTTGACCCCAGCATCCAGCATGTTAGGCAACTGATACAGTGCTGAGCGACTTCTCCGGACTTCAAGTTAATTTGATTAGGTCTGAAGCACCACACAGAGACCCATGACCTAACTCTTAAACTGGGTGTATTACTGAAGAATGGAAAACACTAGCAAATAACTCAGACATTTCAACAGGATGTAAAAAAAAATTGTATAATGCATTCTTCCTTTTACCACCACAATCATTCCCAGCTCTCAGATTCACAAGATCCTTAACTGGGATCTCTGAGCTGCTCGGTGTAAATCCCAGTTTCTAATAAGCAGAGAAAGCCAGGCGGTGGTGACACATGCCTTAAATCCAAGCTCTTGGGAGGCAGAGGCAGGCAGATCTCTATGAGTTTGAGGCCAGCTTGGTCTACAAGAGCTAATTCCGGGACAGGCTACAAAGCTAAAGAGAAACCCTGTCTCAAAAAAAAAACCCAATAACAAACAAACAAACAAACAAAAATAAGCAGAGAAAACAGCCCATAATGCCTGACATTAGATATAGTGTTATCTATTTTGGTCCAGGGATTCTTAGGAGACTTCTTGGTAGTTCGATGGATAGTAGTTATTCATTTCATAATAGGAAGGAGAAGCAAAGTATGTTGTCGGGAGGTAGGATGCATGGAAGTGCAGGTGCCTGCAATGGCCAGAAGCCTTGGGGCATCACGCTTTGATATACACTGTACTCCATGAGAAAATAAACTCTATGTCCGCAGAGCAGGCAGTGCTGTTGAGCCAACCCATGTGGGTTTGGGGAATTAAATCTGGGTCATCTGCAAGAGCAAAAAGCACTTTTAACCTCTGAGGCATCTCTCCAGCTGCTAATTAGGGGAATTTTGAAGTACTGGATTCTGCCATGTGTGTGAGGGACTGTGTGACAAGAGAGAGAAAAAACAAAACTGTTTTTATGTGAATTTTGTAGTAAATGGGGGGGACTGAGTACAATTGAAAATTTTTATTTAATTCCAATAGTTCTATACAATATCCAAGTCTAATCCACTGCCTCTTAATTTCTCAGTCTCCTCTGTGGGGACAAGTTTGTCTCAAAGTACAGCATCTGTTCTCTCATAGCTATCTCCTGAGTTCTTTTTTTATACTTTTTTATTAAAAATTTCCACCTCCTCCCATTTCCC
>LOEQ01001767.1:273633-303435 GCA_001685075.1 Bramus lutescens
TTGAGATACCATCTTACACCTGTCAGAATGGTTAAAATTAAAAACACCAATGATCGCCTTTGCTGGAGAGGATGTGGAGTAAGGGGAACACTCATCCATTGCTGGTGGGAATGCAAACTTGTGCCACCACTTTGGAAATCAGTGTGGCGGTTTCTCAGGAAATTCGAGATCAACCTGCCCCAGGATCCAGCAATACCATTCCTGGGAATAAACCCAAGAGATGCCCTACCATTACTACAAAAGCATTTATTCTCTGATTTCTGATTGAGAAGACCAGTGTGATTCTGGGAAGGGATATTCACTTGGATATTCTTTTGTCTGTCACTGATCTGAAGCTCACCATTTCAGTTAGACTGACTGGCCAGGAGTCTCATGGATCCTCATATTTGTCCACCCCCAGTTAGGGTTAGTGCTAAACACTACCACAGCTGGCCTTTATAGTGGCTTTTGGAACTCCAAACTAAGGTCCCTAGGCTTGCATAGCAAGCCCTTAACCCACTGAGAAGTCCTCCAGTCTTCTCTGTGTTGGTTTTTTTGGGTGAAATACGTGATTTGATTTTCATTTTTTTCAAATAGCAAAAAAGACTGGGTATTGAAAATAAATAGCCAAGACATAAGCTTAAAGGCTTTGAGTTTTCCAAGTTCTTCTATTGACTCTAAGATGCCTGAGTTTAATTCCAGCACTAGGGATACAGAGGCTGTTGGATTTCTCTGAGTTCAAGGCCAGCCTGGTCTATGTAGCTAGTTCCTAGACAATCATGGATGGTCACATGGTGATCCTTATCTTAAAATAGTGTTTCCTTTTCACATTGGTCTTTTTTTTTGAATTATAGGAATAAATCTTCATTTGTTAGTCTTGAATATTTAAAAGGTTGAGTTTCTATTATTTGCATCATCAGTTACAGTCTTAGTAAAATTTATTTTTATCACCTATGACCTGTTACTATCCTGTTAGCTGTTTATGCTTTTCTTTTAAACATAATATTCCCATTTTCTTATATATTTTCTGTCCATTTTTTGATATAATTAGATGGTCTGTATCATCTTAAACAATAGAATTAGTGGTGTTTGTTACTGAATTTAACTATGTTCCAAAAATTCTATATGTATCATTTCTAAAGTTTTATTATGTAAGTCATAACATAAAATCCTCTTTATAGAAATGTAAAATGGTAACTATTTCATATTTTGCTTAGTTTGTCAAAATTTGATAGATGTGTTAAAATCTATTGCAGAAATTTTATTTTTGATAATTTCTTTTTTATTTGTAACTGTTTTTCCTTGATGTGTCAAATAAGATATTATAATATAAAAAGTATTATATGCATTGCTATTTTATTTTGGTTTTTATGTTTGGTAAAAATTTGCTTGGATTTTGACTCTAAAGTTAGTTTTCTTATTCTCTTTGTACCCTAAGAACTAAATTTATTTTCTCCAACTTTCTTGATGGATATTTGATCTACAATGTTCTGCACATATTTGAAGTATACAATTTCATGTTTTACAATGTTAGTTTTTTGTGTCCCTTTTCTTATATTTTTTCTCCACTCTATCAATCCCTTCTCATGACAACTGTCATCACAATCTATCAACTTTTAAACATACCTCTTTATCACAGTTTAGATATGTAATGTTATAATTAGATCATCATTGTACTCCTATAAAATGGTCAAGAAAAATTTTAATTTGCAGAAATTACAAAAGTTTTGGCATCATATAGAAAAGAAGTTAAATTCTTTATACATTTTATATTTGCTCCAAGTTTGGGACTGTGTCTTTCCTTTTTACCTTTTAGCATAGTGCAAGCTTGAATTATATTTCCAAGTTTATACTTAAGCAATACAAGCAGAGCTATATATGATTCAATTTAGTATTTTTGCACATTGACATTACATGACAAAATTAAATTTCTGTGAGTACTAATCACTAATGTAAAGGCAATGAAGAATACAGAAAAGTTATGGTAATTTTTCCTTTTCTTTACCTTTGTGAAGAGCTGTGCAACAACTCCCACCACCCAAAACTGCAATGCAATCATGATACTTTGAGTTCTTGGGAGGCTGGCACATTTTCCTTGAAGTGTTGCTCTTGATATTATCAAAAGTTGGAAACTTTATTCAGCAGTTGACTTTTCCTTTGCTTATCCTATTTTTGATTTGGAAATCAAGCCACAAAACACCCTTTGAAACTTAAAAAATTCAGGCAAACAAAATAATATGATATTTTTGGATTTTCACAATCTGTCTTATTAGTTAGTGTCCATTACTTTAGTTTATTTTTAAAGACAAGATTGTCAGCATCAAAGATGTTAATTTAATGACTGCACAGAATAAAATACAAAACCTTGCATTTGTATTGCTTAATGCTACTCTGCAGTTATCACATTATAATGAAAGGTTTAATGTCATGAAGATTTGTAGAATCTTTCTGTAAGGTACCATTCAAAATTATTATGATATCCATTTGTGGCTAAGTCATTTACAGAAAAGTATTCTCGGTTGATTTTCTCTTTTATTCAGTCCAGGGTGCCAGCCTGTTGAGTGCTGCTATTCATTTTTAAAGTGAGTTTTCCCGCTCCATTAAATAATTCAGAACATTAGACACAACAAGAGGTGTGTTTGCATGGTAACTTTAAATCCAGTCAAGTTGACAATGAAGGTAAGCCATCACAGCGTATCAACTTGACACCCAAACATACTACTTTACATTGTAACATCCCCTTCCCATCCCAAAACATTGTCATCTCATAAGAAATTTGGCCCATCTTAGAAATCTCAAGTCTTTTAGAGTCCCAATATTTTTTAAAAATTTCAAAGTCTTTTCTGAGATTCAAGGACAATTCTAACTTTGAGCCCCTGTATACAAAAAAAATTAAAAACTTCCTATATAGAGATAGAGAATAAATGTTCTCACCCCAGTTGTGAGGAATAGAGGCATAGTTATAACAATCCTGCAACTTCATGATTGAGATATGAAGCTAATGATAGAATTATCTGAGGTCCGAAAGGCTTATAAAGCATTTTCTCTCTACTCCTGCTACCTCAGTCATAACAGTACCTTGGACCACCTCCATCTTGTCTGAACCCTTTTTTAAGTGGATGTCCTGTAATCCTAATATCACAAACATTCTGGAACCTTCATTGTAATTTAGCAAATCTGCTATATATTGCCTGTTCTCGAGGGCTCTCTGAAACCTTGAACATGACTGTGATTTTCTTACTGTGGTATCTTTCATTCCTATAAAGCTAGCACCATGTGGAAAACATTGCCAAATCTACTGTCAACTCAAGGTATAAATTTGTCTAAAGACCACAGTTTCATCAGTGCCTTGTGTCTGTCAGACTGATGCTGGGGAAACACTTCCTTAAAGTAGTGAATCCTTTAAGCATAGCTCTTGGTTTCCAGAGTCAGTCTCCTCTCAAGTGCATATCTTGCGCAGAGTATCAGACTTTTATTTAATGGTACTATTTTCTCAGCACCTTATTTGATCGCAATTTTAAACTCATTCACTTATTCGCCCACTAAATGTCACAAATTTTCTTATCTTTCTTTCCCACTGTTTGTTCTTTATCTATCATTGTAGGTCTGAATAAGAACAGTAAGCAGTAATCATACCACAACCTGAATGTTACTCTGTCTCAAAATTTCCGTGCCAGACACATTACTCCATTACTTGTGAATTCACTCACTCAAATACTTAGGGCATGGTAAGATTCAGTCAGGTTTTTTGCCAGCATAAAACTTGAATAACCTTGACCCTAGTTCCTGACAGAGTCCTTGTTCTAAAACATCATCGACAGGACCTCACTGTCAGCAGTATAGTCTTAGAAACTCACACCAGAAGGGCCCATTAATCGTCATTTACATCATTCTAGGGCTCTTGCAGCTTGGAGTTCCAAACTACTCCAAATCAGTTCTGAAGTCTTCCTAAGAACCACATGGTCAGGTTTATCAGAGCAACAGTTCTATCTTTTTCCTTGCCCTGGCCAAGTACCTGGAAAAAAAAAAAACAGCTTATTTTGGCTGTGGTTTGAAGGGGCCATCACGGCAGGAAGACATGGTAGTATGAGTTACAGGTGGTTGGTTGGTTACCTTGCATCCACCAACAGGAAGAAGGAAAGACAAACAGTGGTGCTCAGCTCATATTCATCTTTTTGTTCAGTCCATGACTGCAGCCCATGGAATTCGGCTTCAGCATATTTAAACTGGGCATTCCCAGTTAAAGCTTCCTGGAAACTCCCTTACAGAAACACATGAATGTTCTCATCCAATTCTGTATCTAGTCAAATTATCAATGCCTATTAACAATCACAGCCACCTAGATCAAAAGCATGTTTGCCTCAAACAATTAAGCATTGATTTCACATCTTTCCCCTTTTCTAAGACCTCCTGTTAAGTGCTAGTCTAATTATGAAAGTAGAGGTTATTTTTGTCAATTTAGCACATCCTGAAATCATCTAGGATGATAGTCCCAGTGAGTACTGTCTGGATCAGACTGGCCCATTGGCATGTCTGTGGGGGATTGCCAATTGGTTTAGCTGAAGTGGATAAACCTGCCTGTTGTGCGTGGCACCATTCTCTGGATTAGGGGTCTGGAAGGCATGCGACTAGAAAAGCTATTTGAGTATTGACTATTCATGTATTCATTTTGCTCTGCTCTTGTCTGTAGATGTGATGTCACCAGCTTTGTCAAGCTCCTGCAGTGATAGACTTGGACCCTGAGATTATGAGGTAAAACAAACCCACCTCCCACAAGGTTGTCCTATCAGTGTATTTTATCAAAGCCACAGAAATGAAACAAGGATAATGGATTTTCCACTCTACACACTTTACATGAGAACAATTCTGCACCATGTGACTTTCTCTGTGTGACTTATTTCACTTAGTGTTGTCAAAGTTCATTCATGCTGCAAGGTATATCAGTACGTCATCCTAAAATTTATGCTGAGTAGTCTTATACTTGTCCCAACACTGAATGGATATTTGGGTTATTCTATGTGATTGGCACTTGTGAAGACTGTACATTTTGTGCATATTTTTGTCCAAATTATTTTTAATTCTTTTAAGAAAATACAAGAAGTAAATTTGATTGCTAGGTCAAATGTATACTCTTGAGGAATCACTGAATTCCTTCCAAAGTATGGACAGTTTTACTAGCAGGATATAAAGGCTATGATTTCTCCACATCCTCCTAAACTGTTCATGAACTGTATTATTTGGGAGGTTGCAAAGTGGAACCTATTGTAATTTAGATTAAAATCTTCTTAATGAATATTACTGCAATTTGTATATTGCATAATAATATTTAATCAAGTTGATTAAAGAAGTAACCAACACAAACTGGGTGGCTACAAGTAATAGTTTTATTATTCTAGAAACACATATTGAAAGTTTTATTATTCTAGAAATTACACACTGACAGTCAAGCTCGTAGGAGGGCCATGTTTTGTGTGAAGTCTTCATAAGAATTCTTCATTGCACTGATTGCCTTTGGGAGGTTTGCTAGAATTCCTTGAAGTGTACATACACCTTGCCAAGTATCTGTCTTCTGAAAATGTCCTCCATGTTTGTCCTCACATTCTGTCTTATAAATTATAATGGGCTAAAAGCTTACCCTCGTTGGTATCATCTCATCTTTCCTGATCATAAATAACTCTGTCAGCTGTTATCAAATAACATCACATTCTGAAATACTGAGATTAGGATTTTACAACTTCTTGGGGTGTGTGTTAGGCAGAGACCGATACAACAAGATCCAATGATCAAATGTGGTTGTCTTTGTAAACTTACTTTTGCCTGTCTAGAATACCTATCATATAGTAATAAGTGTTGAGGATAAGAAACCTTCACATATTGCTTTATATCTTTCCCAGTTGAAATATGATGTCAGCTGTATGTTCAGAAATGTCCTTTAAAACATAAATAGAAACTCTTGAGTTTCAAGCATAAGCATGTGAATATTTATTTTTATTAAGATTGGCTATTGAGTCTCTTCAAGTATTTCTTTTTGTTTTCATGAACTAAGAACATCTTTTAGGGTTTTCTTTCTCCATTCTATGTGGTAGGAATTGTCTTTGTTGTACATCTTTAGTTTTGTTATATTTTAATTTTATTTCATCCAAAAGTATTTAATTTATATTTTGCCTTCTGTTATGACCCATTGCATGAGAAGTGTTTAATTATAAGTTATGTGACTTTCCCATCTCTTCTCTTTTTGAGAAAAGATTCCTGTGTATAGCTATGGCTGACCTGAGAGTCCCAGCTATGGCTGACCTGAGAGTCCCTGTGTAGAACAGGCTGGGTTTCAACTCCTGGGAAGTCTTGTTGCTCTCTGCGTCTTAGAGCTGGGATTAAAGGGATGTGCCACCACAGTTGGCCTGTTTTCTTAAACTTCTTGTGACTGGATTATTAGTTTCATTCTATTTCAATTGGAAAAAATACCATATGATTTCAGCATTTTAAAAATCATGATTTGTGAAAATTTTTGGTTTTATGGGAGAACATTTCAAGTGAAATTGGAAGAATGCATAGTTTATTGTTGGTGCATTGTTACATAACTAACTCTAAGATCTGTTGACTGCTATTTGTCTCCCAGTTCATTTCTTTATCTGCTTTTAATTATCATTAGGCAGAGTTTCTTTTCCCACTGACTCATTTTTAACCTATTTTTGTCTTTGTATGAATAAGACTCTCATAGGCAGAAGAGGTGGCTCATAGCTTGACAAGCCATTTTGTTAATATTTTTTCACCAGAACTTTAATGAATTTACGTTCAAAGAAACTATTGATAGGAAGGAACTTGTATTATTCTGATATTTGTGTCCTGTATGTGTATATCTTAAAAATAGGTCTGATTTGATTTATTTTCCATCTTTGTAGCTGTTATAACCTTATTACAGTAAGTTAATATAAATTCACATGTTCTTGTTAAATTTTTGGATCTGATACTATTTTGCAAATACTGTCTATCCATTATCTACATATCTACCTAGTTTTATTATTAATTAGTATATAATGTAACAGGCTCTATTATGGCAACTGTATACTTCATTTGGTTGATCTTTCTCCCCCACTCATCACCCCCATTCTCTCCTACCCCAAACATAGGTTTTAATCCATGTCCAATGTTACGCTTCTGCTGTGGGATAATGCTCTTGTACACTGTAAAAATTTGTCACTTGTATTGGTTCCATAAAACGCTGATTGACCAGTAATCAGGCAGGAAGTATAGATAGGGAGATTCTGGAAAGAGGAAAGGCAGACATGCTACAAGTAGCAACATTATACAGTAATTGCTCAGCCATCTTTTCACAAGTGACATATCAGAACCAAGGGATCTGATAAAGGCTAAACCAAATAGCAAGGCATTTTGGTGCTATTGCTTTGTGAATAAAGTGGCTGTAACTTGCTGTAGATTTCTCGCTGTAGCTGAACTCCCTTTCTGTTACATATTTGGGAATTAATTCCCTAGTTCAGAACAGTTTCCCTATGCCAGGCCTCCATTCCTCTTACCTAGGTAAGTGCAAAGATCTGCCTTCCTGCAATTATCTTTATTAGCAGGCATTTCGTCAGTGCTTAGGGTCCATGCACAGAGTATTACTTGCCAAGCTGCCCTGGTTTTTCCTCATTTAAAAGATTCTTAACTCCTAATGCTCACCTTCACCTCAGTTTACCGGTGATTTCAGTTCAAGACTCTAAAGGACAGCAGAAGAAATAACTGCAACCCAGAGAAAGACCCCCAACACCCCAGACCAGAATGGCCGATAACAGCATAGCTGAAACTGACAATTAGAGACCTGGTCTTTTCATCACTTAGAGTAGTAAGTCTAACTCCAGACCTAGGGCCATAGAACCTGCAGCATCTGGTGTATGTGCCATCTGATAAAGAGCCATCAGCTTCCCCTAGGTTGCCTGGTTACCTGGTAGCCTCTGTGCATACTGGGAGAAGAGTAGTGGTGTGCTGATTTAAACAATCAATGCCCTATTCATAATTTCACCGAAAATAAACCTGTTAATTCTTTTTTTCTATCACCTTATGATGTAACGTAGCACACTAACCTTTCTCTCTAGACTCCCCTGATGATTTAATTCCTTTAACTAACTTTCTCCATCAAGTTCACCAGACGTGTACTAGCCACTCCCAGAAATCTGTATGTGTCTGTATGAAAACCCTCATTTGATTTTCTATGGGGCAAAAGAATTCCAGCCCTGGAACCTCCTAGGGCTGGGGAATTGCTGGTTTTAAGGATATATAACTGGTGGAGTGATGTAGAACTAAGAACAATATAGAACAAGGTAGAACAAGAGAGAACAAGAATGAAAGATGAGAAATGATCGATTGAAGAGAGAATCATAAAGAAAAATGGAACCTGTTGTGAGTAGACTTCTTAACCCTCATATTTTTAGCTGGCATTTAGCTCAGTCTGGCATCTTTAATTGAAGCCTTAATGGAAGCTTTAAAGGCTAGAACTTTTAAGATTCTTATTAATAGTCAGATACAGAGGAAGCAAGATGAGAATGCTTTACTGAGAAAAGGTACCAAACCGCATGACTAAACATAGATTAAAAATTATGGGTTAGTTTAAGTTGTAAGAGCTAGTTAACATTAAGCCTGAGCTATAGGCCAAAGAGTTTATAATTAATATAAAGCCTCTGTGTGTTTCTTTGGGACCAAATGGCTGTGGGACTGGGTGGGATAAAAACTTCCATTTATAAATAACATCCCACTCCCCTGCTGGTGGCGTGTCAGAGGAGCAGCAGCTGGCAGTTGACTTCAGGATATCAGCCCAACAGTTTGGAAGGCACTGATGGATGAATCTCAGGAAAGACCTTGAGAGCCTTGACCCCAAGAATGTCTCTTGCTACTGCTATGTTTTTATATGTTTGACACTGCCACTTTTCTTTGATATCTGGTATGGTGTGAATAGGTACCTTTGATGTGGTGTGATTCTCATTCTACTGGGCATTTTTTGCCTGTGTATTATAACAAAGATGATTTCCTCTTCAGCTGCACTGTTTAACTGAAGCAATGATTTTATACAATAATAGTGTGAGCTTAAATAGGACTTTGATGATTAAGAGTTTTTAATAAATATAATAAAGGATTATGGTACAGGTTAGTTCAGTGGAAAAACTAATATAGGTAAAAGCAGGATATGCTTTTACTCCTGCCTCTGATAAAGCAGGGCTGCAGATAATAAAAAGCAAGAACAAGGAAAGGTCACAAAGCTAGTTTCTCTTGAGGACTGTGACTTAGTGCGGCTCACGATGCTTGTCTGTGCTCTATGTGCCGCCATAACGTTCGTGAACCGGGCAAGGGGCTGGAGATTGAAACACACAGACTCACAGACAGGACAGACAGAGAGACACGGGTCATCCTTGAAGCAAGAATGCTCCAAGAATGCCCACTTTATTGTGTCCAGGGGCAGCTTAGATAGGGATAGCCACGCCCCAGCCAAACCCACCAGAAACCACTCTCCTGCCATTAGGAACTCCTGAGGGTCTTGTGCTCAGAGCAGCTGTAGGCACTCAGATATGGGGAAAATAAGTTGTTTCAGGATCTGGGGGTTCACAGCTCCCAACAACTTAGGGTAATGATTAAGAAAAACAGTTGAGTCCCAGAAGCTGAGTTAGTTCAAATTTTTTTAAGTCTTAATTGTTAGAATTGAGTTCATGAGTTTTGGTGTACATCATAGCTAAAACAAAACTTTAAATATGACTGAAGGCTAGGTTAAGATGTTTTTGTTAATGGATTTTAGCTAAAAAAAAACACACCTTGGAAACAACAGAAAGTTTAGAAAGGCACAAGGTTGAGTAAGGGACTCGTTAAGGTCAGGGAACAAGAACAAAACATCCCAATTATTATTAGTTAACATGCCTTTCTTGCTGGACAGGTTGATGATCAAAGATGATGATTAATTCCTTGTGCCTATTTCTGCACTCATATCTATATCTAGATAGAGATAGATAGATAGATGATAGATAGATAGATAGATAGATAGATAGATAGATAGATCTGTCAAAAATGGGTATGCAACCTGAGAATTTAAAGTAAGGATGACTGTTTTCATATATAAAAGTTTAGGTCCATGTTTCTTTTAAGGTTCCTTATAAGACTGCCTTTTGAGATAAGTAATAAAGTGATTGATACTTTCTTTGTAACCACAAAATGCAGCCTGCCAGTAAAGGAACCAGCTGAGCTGAAAAAAATACCTTGCTTGTTTACACTGTCAATCTATAACAAGTTGCTTGGATATGAATGTATGTGGGTTCTTGGGATAATTTGTTTCTCATCTATAATATATAGGGTGTTTAATCATATAAGGGAATCCAGAAACATGTTTTTACCTGTATTCACTATAATCATTCACCTGAAAAATAAAATGTAAACATATTGTAATTTTTATATTGCCTAAAAAATTTTGTTGGAATATATAAACAGTAAAGAAAAAAATAAAGACACAAGAAGAGAGAAAAAAAGAGAGAACAGAAAAAGACCTTAAGATTGTGCGTGTGTTTTCCCTTTTATACCAGCCTCAGAAAGCTTAGTCTCCTTCATCGGTCCTTGAGAATTAAGTTTAACTCCCTCAGAGAGAAAGTCAAGTTGGGTATGATAGTCTACTGACTCTGCTGGCTCCCCTGGCTCCCCCTCAAACCTTGAGCTGCTGGGGCCTGGTCCTCACAGCAGTGTGTCACTCATTCTATTACCCTTCTTACGCCTCATGTTTAAAAGCCCTTTTCCATTCTCATTTTCACGACCTATATTCACACTCACTCTCACAAATCCACATGTAAAACTCAGAAGCTAGTCCAGAAAATATAAGATAGAGAACATATATTAATTGTATTTTGGAAGCTAGCTTAGCTCACTTGATATACTTGATAAAATAAGTTCCAAAATCTATCAATTTTCCTACATATTTCATTTTTTCCTGGGTATATAACATTCTTTAGTATATGTACACTATCTTTCATCCATTCTGCTGCTGATGAATGTATAGGATGATTACATCTCCTTGCTATTACACAGAACCACAATAAACATACATGGGTTAATATCTGTTGCATAATACAATCCTTTGGGTATATTTCCAGACATCATATAGTCAGGTCATGGTCTAGTATTTGTCTTTTGAGAAACCTCCCTATTCATTCCCATAGAAGGTGCACCACTTTATATCCTCACCAGCAATATATATATATATGAATGATAACAGCCATCTTGAACAGTGCGAGATAGAATCTCAAAGAAATTTATATTTCCATTTCCTGGATGGTTAAAGATGAAGAACACTATTTATTAATTATTGTACAATTGCTTTTATTCTTCAGAGCATAGACTGTTTAATTCAGCAGTTTGGGTTTATGGTATTTAAAATTTTTTTCGAAGTTCTTCAGATAGTCTATGTATTTCAAGTTGTGTTAACAAAGATCTCCCATCCTGATGTCTCTTCACTTTGCTGTTAATATGTTACGTTTCCTTTGTTGTAAGCATTTTGGTTTAAATATCAAATGCATAAGATTCTTTTTATAGAAATTTTCCTTTTGCTATTTTGAGACTATGGTTGAGTAATTCAATTTTTCAATTCTTAGGGTTATTTTCTAAACTAATAGAGTTTTGCATTTAGTTTTGCCTATGTTGATACCTTGAAATGTGTCCCCTATGTTTCCCTTGGTATTTCAGATTTTAAATTAAGCACCTTGATCACATTTAAATTAGCTTTTGATTATTGATATGGATCTCATTTCATTGTTTTTCAGGTGGTTATCCAATTCAGCCAACACCATTTTTTTTTCAACAGGCTCTTTCCAGAATGCTTTTAGATACCTTTGTAAAAATGTGGATAGCCATAGCTGTGTGGCTTTATTTTTAGGTTCTCTATTATTTCACTGGTTTGTATGTCAGTTTTTGTGCTATCACCATAATGTCTTTGTTACTATGGCTCCAGATTATTATTATTATTATTATTATTATTATTATTATGGTTTTTTTCAAGACAGCATTTCTCTGTCACTTTGGAGCCTATTCTGGAACTAGCTTTTGTAGACCAGGCTGATCTCGAACTCACAGAGATCCTGCCTCTGCCTCCTGAGTGCTGAGATTAAAGATGTGCACCACCACCACCTGGCTCCAAATTATAATTTGAGATCAAACAATTGTGATACTTTCATCAGTATGTAATTTAGCTCTGAGATTCTTTTGCTGATTTTTCATTTGTAAGATCTAACTATATATCAGAATCTGGCACCGAAGTTTCCCATTATAGGTTCAGACCTATGGGCCCTTCATCATTTGTTTTATGAAATTGGTAGCAACAAGATTTGGTACATACATTCTGTAAATCTTCATGAACTGCTCTTTTTTATTAATATGTACTGATCCTCCTTTAAAAATAATTTTTTTTAACTTATTTTTATGTGAATGTGTTGGAAGTGCTTATGTGTTTTGTATGCATGTTCTTCTCTGTTTGTGTAGGCCTAATGTTTATGGCTGGCAATCTTCCTTAATTGCTCTTTAACCTTTTTCTTCAAGGCATGATTTCCCATTCAATTTCAGCTTGTTTTGGGGATTCATGGCTCTGCTTCCCAAGGCTGGAACTACATATGCATCCCTCTGTCTACCTAGCATTTATGTGGTGTCTTGGGTATCTAAACTCTACTCCTGACTGGGCAGGAAGTGTTTTAATAGCTGAGTTTTCTCCCTAGCCCTGTAGCAGGTTTCAGATGAGATTCATTACTTTAGCTTTGTTATGACTTCCATTTGCTTGATCTGTTGATTTTCAACATCTGGCTCGCAGTTTTCAGATTTTTGGGAGAATTATATGAGCTTCAAGACAAGTATGTTAGTTCATTTAGCCGACATTTTCAATTGTTAAATCAATGGAATTTCTAGTCAAATTACTATCCACAGCCCTTAGTTATTCCCTATGATTTTATACACTGGTGTTCAAATTGATTGGCGTATTTGTCTTCACTTTTTCCTATTAGTATCAGAGCTCTGCTCCTTTGGACAGGGCTGATCCTTTGCTGCCCTCTTCTATTCAACGGCTCCTCTGATGAAGTCTTTTCTCTTGTGTTCTGGGAATGAAATGCCTTTTCTCTTTATGTGCATAAAATTACTTTAAGTTAAAAACGCTAACAATTGAGGAAACCATACAATATCCTTTAGTATTATTCCCCTTCGGATGTAATTCTGGACAGAAAAACCCTCCACCTTCCCTTTACCTATCCACTCAACTTTGTGTGAGAAACAAAAGAAAACGAAACACCTACCAAGTCCAATTCGTTCTTCATATAAAGTCTGGATGTGTGGGTGACTGTATTGTGGCTGACTTACTGGGGGTTACATCCTCAGAGGAAACAGATTCTCTCTTCTAGCAGCTATTAGTTGCCCAAATCTCCTTGGCTAAGGATAAACCTTTGTGCCTATCCACCTCCGCCACACTCAGCTCTCTTGAGACTGCCTAAGTTTCGTACATGCTGTCACAACTCCTGCGGGTTCCCATCTGCAACTGCCCCGTTATGTCCAGAAAAACAGTTGTTGCAGTCTCCCATCACATCTGGCTCTTAAAACCGTTGCCTCTTTTGTAGTAATCCTTGAACCTGGGGAGGATAATGCAATATGTATGTTCCATTTAAGACCGAGCAACCCTAAACTTTATCTTCTCTGCCACTTCTCTAGTTGTGGGTGTTAATGTTACTCCCTATCTATGCAAAAGGGAGTTTCTCTAATGAAGGTTGAGAGATGTACTGATTCTGGGTATTACAACATGTCATTTGAGTGAGTTTAATGCTAAGTCCCTTTACCATAATCAGCACAGGATCTGCCCTAGGGTCTCTGACTTTATTAGTCACCTGTTTTTAAGCCCCAGTAACTGCTTAGTAGGCGTTTCATCTTGTGGAGTGGGCCTTCAATTCCATCAAGAAAGTGGCTGGTTACTCCATGATATTCCTGCTGCTCTTGCACCAATGTTCATGTTTAGCCAGTCCAATCTAAACTGTAGTGTGTAGGTTCCACAGCTGGTTTATATGGGTAATCATTGTTCTCTAGTGGTGTGCAAAGCACCTCCCAGCACTGTGAAAGACAGCTGGTAGGGACGAAACGTCTAGGTCAGTGACAGATTTGTGGCTTCATTGTTGTCCCTCAATTGAAGTTTGTATCCTGATGCTTTGTTGACAGTATAGGTTTTCTGGTAGTCTTCAGGTCTTTTATGTACTGAATCAATCCATGTACAAAAAAAGGACTGCATACTGTCTGAATCCCCTTGATCACCTTTGATCTTACTGAACTAAGACTTCATGTGCTCTCCTGGACAGGAGTCAGGAAGAGTGGATAGCCTAATCTTGTCAGTGATTTTAATGGAAATGCTTTGCATTTTTCTCAAGCTCATATGATGTCAGCTATATACTCCATATTCTTAGGACATTTATTATAAAGCGATGTTGGATTTTGCCAAAGGTTTCTTCTCCATTGAATGAGATGGTCATGTAGTTTCTGTACTTTTAAGTATCCTTCTGTGGCGGCTGTATAATGATTTACATATGGTAAGATATCCTTGCATCTTCTTCACCTCAAGACAATTCTGAGTTAATGAAACAAAAGAAAGACTCTTCAAAGTTTCTCAGGAACAGGGGTTGACCTCTTCCTTACTGAACTAGAAACCCACATCAGAAATGCAGGCTGCATTTTTCAACATTACTGTTAACAGAGAACTAGAAAGGAGAAGAAGGATGTAATGGGTTCATGTTGCTGTTGGATTGATTAAAGCATTTGCTTGGTTTCTATAAGTCAGTTTTTCAAACTTCCAGCAAAAGTGATACTAGCAGTTTGTCAATTTTTTCTACTGTTTCAATGGAAGGGATGTCCTTTGAGATCCCACCCTTACTTTTACGGTATTTACCGCCCACTGGGTAGTATATCAACATTTAACAATGGCACAATTTTCTTGTTTTACTGTGTGTATTTTACTGTTTTTAAAACATTATTACATACTCTGGCTACATGATAAAATATATGCATTGGTTTCCATATGTTTGCAAAATGAATGTGAGAAAACTCACAAATAACAGATATTCATGAATTATCGGGAATCTGGGGGCTAAGTGCTATGCACTTTAAATGTGACTATTTATAATATAATGCCCACCCTTTCCCAACCATTAGAAGGTATTAGTAGATTTACTATTGACCTGATACAGTATGTTGGCTAAAGTATGAAAAGTACCTTGTTTCAGTAGATATCAAAGGATATTAAGACTCTTAACTACCTATTGAAATATTTTGTGTTCAGATGGTCGGCCTAATGTGTTTGACCCTATTTAGGGCCAGGCCTTCTTGAAATACAATGTACTATGCCACTTATCTTAAAACAATGATATGCCTTCGTATATCTTTACTGATCAAGACAATAGTATGTGTTAAACTCTCGGGTTACAGGCAGCTGTGCCAAATCACCATGCCTGTTGAATTATAACTGATGAAAATTTTATTTTATTTGTAAAAGAAATTTATGGTTAGTAAACACTATTGTATTTATTTGAATACATAACGCAAGGAGCATTGTGCTGAAGAAAGAACAACAAATTGACCAGCAGATGTCATTACATATAATGAAACTCCTCGAAACGGGATTTTTCTCTCCTAGAAGTAATTTAAAATTCTAGACAGAGATTGTCAAATGAATGATAAATTTTAATGAAAAATTTCAATACAGTGAATATAGGTTCTAAGTCACCTGATGTGGGTTCTTGTAAGCAAACCTGGCATTAATGTTTACCCAGCTCTTTGTCCTTTATGCATCATGATCTACTTGCAGCAAGAATAACACACACGTTTGTAACAGTGCACGTCCTTTATAAGAGAAACAGCAGTAAGAATGTCCACATGACATATTTCATGCATATGGTCTAGCCTTGTACAATACTAATAATTCTTTTACATACATTCCACAGATTCATTTACTAACATGGTTTCTTTACTAATGGGCAAACACAGTTCTAAAACATGTTTTCATAGTTACACTGTCATTTATTTCACTCCTGCGGCATACAATGAATACTGGAGAAACACTTTGATGTTCCATTGTGGATTACTCAATTCTACATATCCACTTCTATAAATTAAATTTTTTAGGAAACTCCACAGTTTAAAAAAAAATCATACAAGAATAAGCTAGCGTATCACAATCAACAAAGAAAGAATCCAAGAATTCCAAATAAAAAAATGTGAGGAACAGCTTCTCTTCACAGGAAACTCACTGTATGTGAATCCCAGTTGGCTTCATTTAATTAAA
The DNA here is from genome assembly GCA_001685075.1 of Bramus lutescens. NCBI lineage: Eukaryota > Metazoa > Chordata > Mammalia > Rodentia > Cricetidae > Bramus > Bramus lutescens. The sequence continues at coordinate 289,925 of LOEQ01001767.1, forward strand.
AAGCTGAAAAAGAAAGGAAATTATTACACACCAAGCAAAAGAAAAGCACAACCAGCTACTCACTCCATTCTAAATTAGTGTACATAAATGTAACAAAAACACCATCATTATAATCAGCTAATTGAAACTTTGCCATCAGGGTCTGATTGTGAAACAGGCTCCTGTAACGGGGCCAGGCTTACAGCGAGAACTGGGTCAGAGGTGACCCAGCATGTGCTGAGTGAGCATCAGTCAGATCAGCGTTGAAAATGCAGGTGTAGGGGAACTAAAGGGAATGGACCTAAATAATATCTGAGTTTGAATTTCCTGAAGAAATTTTACATTCTTACTGAATTTATAATTCATTTGCTTACATAAAATAGTAATTACTTACAACCTTGTATGCAAGACACTTTTAAATGAAATATTAAAAGCAAAAATGAATTTAATGGTTACTGAAGCTGAGGAGATGTTAGAAAACTGTTCAACCTAGTAAGTTTAATATTTTGATATTTAAATTATATCCTGACATGCATGACTTTGTCTTTCTGAACCTCTCTTTACTTATCAGTGACGAGAACACTTGTGGATAATCCAAAGTTTTGTCTAATACTAATGATTTATATAAATGCTTAACTAAAACACATTGAAAACAACAATTATAATTATATATAATTATATAAAATAGAATTTACATATAAGTAAAACATTATAAATTGCTTTGATGTTATTTTATAATTTATGATTATATAAAGGTAACAAACATACAGTAATTGTAGTGCATAACTGTTTTTACAGAACTGTTACAGATAGAAATATGTGCAGATACCAGTATGCAATCATACACTGCTTTTGTTTGGGGGACAGCACCTGATGACTGTAGTAGACAAGTGTCACCTCTGCAAGGAGGGTGATTGGTCATCCTTGTGGGTACAAGCTGCAGTTACTGCTGATTCCACACAAACCTCAACAGCAGCTGGCAAGGTGGAGGGGTGCTGTGTGCATGCACTCACTGGCACTCTCTGTCCTCAGTTACAAGCTTGTTCAAAGGGTAACGCCAACTTGAGGATAGCTAACAAAGAGAAACCTTTACCAAATATAGCGTGTATACAATACAGTAAATATGTGTGTGTGTGTATGCAGATGAGCATGTGGGGATAGAGGTCAGAGTCTGGTGTCTTCTGCATTCACTGTCTCTTAGTTTATTGAGTAGAATCTCTCACTGAACCCGGAGACAATTAGCTCAACTGGCTAGCTCTGGGGATTTCGATCTCTGCTCTTGGTGTGCTGGGGTTAAAAGACACATTGCCATGTTCGGCTTTGAATATGGATGGAGTACACACTCTGTCTCAGCCACAGAGTTTAGTTACAATTGAACATATGGGACCCTGAATCTGGGAATTGGCAAGTTAGTGTTCTCTCTTTCCCTCCTTCTCCTCCCACCTCTGCGCAAAGAAGCCAGAGAACAGTCTTAGCATTCCACAGGCACTGTACATCTTTCTTGCTTTTTTCAATTGACCAGCATCTTTCACTGGCCTGAAACTTCTCAGTAACTAGGCTGGCTGGCTGGGTAGAGAATCTCACTGATCTGCTTTTCTATGCTATCCCCACCAACGCCTCTGCACAGCTGACTCTGGTCCTGCTACCAACTTGACCTGTCAGAAANAACTTCTCAGTAACTAGGCTGGCTGGCTGGGTAGAGAATCTCACTGATCTGCTTTTCTATGCTATCCCCACCAACGCCTCTGCACAGCTGACTCTGGTCCTGCTACCAACTTGACCTGTCAGAAACGGTCTCACCGGTTTAGAAGCCTGTAGATTCAGTTACCCAGGACAACAAATACCCACTACGATGCTGTGATTTATTTACATGGGTTGTGGGCTCAACTTAAGGCCTTCAGTTTGCAAGGTAAACAATTTACTGAAAAGTCTGTTTTGCTTTTAAAGAAATGATCTAATAATTTTGATATATTGAAAAGTTAAGTTTAACATTATTGATAAAAACACACCTCTATAAAAGTAAAAACAGTTAATATGATCCTTTATACTTTTATATCTTTTTACAACTAGAAAGTCTACAAAAAATAAACCTAGACTGTCATATTTTCAGAGGAAAGGGAATTCTGCAATTACACTTTGTAAAAATTTATTTTTTTACATATACCATGCTTACATGTCTATGTATCACTTATGTGCCTGGTACCTGAAGAGGCCAAAACAGGATGTCAGATCCCTTGGGACTGGAGGTACAGACAGTTGGAAGCTAATATGTTGCTGGGCTGAACCATTTCTCCAGCTCCCAGTGATTATATTCTCAACATAAAAATTGACTTATGATCAAAAGATGCTATCTGTTCATTCTCGGAACTATTTTTTTTCAATGATGACATTTATATGTCATTAGGAAATGACTGGTGTAACCAAACTGACAATTACTAAAGATCTTACACTAAGCAATAAATCTAGTTAAGTAAAATGGTCTTTTTCTACGTATGAAATGTTCATTTTCATTAAAAATTATATTAACATATTGTTCAGATATTGGAAGAACATGACATAGCCATGTCCATTTCTGACAGGTCAAGTTGGTAGCAGGACCAGAGTCAGCTGTGCAGAGGCGTTGGTGGGGATAGCATAGAAAAGCAGATCAGTGAGATTCTCTACCCAGCCAGCCAGCCTAGTTACTGAGAAGTTGCAGGCCAGTGAAAGATGCTGGTCAATTGAAAAAAACAAGAAAGTTCCAACAAAAACTGCTCTGGGGCAGGAGAAATGGTTCAGCAGTTAAGAACACTTGCTACTCTCTTACAAGAGGTTCTGAGTTTGGTTCTCAGCAACCATATGGTGGTTCACTGCCATCTACCCATAACTCCCCTTTCAGAGACTCCCTCTTCTGGCCTCTAGGGTTACCAAGCCTGAATGTTGTGCACATATATACATGTAGTAAACACTCATACATATAAAATAAATCTTAAAAAAAGTTTCTTAGGTAAGTACCAGCTGTTATTCTCTGGATGATCACTCAGAATCTCATGCTTGGAATGCCCAAGATATGTTTTAACATGAAAGCAGCATACTGAACGCATCACAATGGTATCAACAATCAATGTTTAGTGTTATTTCTGTCTAGGTTGATCTGATATATCTTTTTATCTGTGCCTGCCTAATAATGCTAATGCATTATCAAATAGTATGACAGTTTTTTTATATTTATACTTTGAATAGTGCTTGGATATTTTCCTTTATATTATTTGTCATAAATATGGATGTTTTTTTAGCAATTATTGGTAAAATTACCAAACATTGAACACATTACTCTCATTTGTATTCTCCAGTCTGTAAGTTTTCTGAAGGAGCAAGAAGCTGCCTTGGGTGCTCCTCAAGTCCGGCTGTCCCCATAGTACTCTCCATCAGGAACAGGTCTCACTGTGGCAACAGGACTGCATAATCAGAGTATTTACTCCTGGCTGGCTGGCAATGTCAGCTGAGGTAACAGAACAAGCTAGAAGCTAATGAGCAAGGGAGTGAACTGTTCACATGGAGACTGAGGTAGGACTTGTAGATATAAATGCTTCCTTTCCTTTAGCCTCAGGTATGGACCCATGCCCATGCTGTCTCTGAAGCTTTACTATTGCTCAAAGTATGGAAGGGGAGCTGAGAAATGCTAGTTTATAATGTAGAACAGGTGGATGATCTCAAATGCAACTTTATGTTGGCTCTTTTAAGTACATACAACATTCAGAAACAAACAAAAACCACCACCCTTGACTTCCTGAGTGTAATATTCCAGAAGCACACTAGCCAAGTTCATTCCTTAAAATCCAAAGTGACTTTATAGAACATGACTCAAATTTTCTCAGATTATAGCCCCTCCCTAGAGTCATTTTTAAGCAGCAGTCAGCAAAGTGCTATGGTCAATGGTCAACTGATGAGTGCTTGGCACAGAAGGGGCTATAGGACATGGAATGACAAGCCGTGTTTCTTACACTTCTCTAGAGAGAAAGTCTCAGGTACAGAAAGTGTCATTAAAACGGCAGCCGTGAGAAAAGAATATGAGGGACCTAACAGTACAGGACAAGAATGTGGGCTGAGTACAAGGACTCTACAAATTCCAACTCCGTTGTCAAGAAGTGGTAGAACATCATTCTGGATGCAGAGATGATGCTGACTTGGGACAAGTAGAAGATGAACTGCTCAACTAATTATTTAGTTCTGCATCTCAGGGTTAATTAATATATCTGACAGTGACATAATAATAATAATAAAAAAGTAGGGTATGAAGCTTGAAAGGAAAAAAAAAACTAGTCAATTAAGTGATAGAAAGGTCTATCCTGACAGATTTTTCTGCCACTCTGTGTATGCATTGTCTGAAATGCAGGGGAACAGTGGTCCACTGTTCCTCTTTGTTTTCACCTTTCCATCTCTTCCTGATGTTTGGAAAACCCAGGATGTGCATGTTGTCCAACTGGGAAGTAGTGAGATGTCTGACTAAATGAAATTTCTCATCCCCTGACCTTCATGTTCTAAAGCCACAGGAAGAGTCGGGGAGCTCTTGTGGCCAGGCAGGAGTCTCTGCCAAGAATCATATGTGTGGGAAAAGAGGCACTGTCAGGGAAAGAAGGACCTCACTTCTCCACTAAGTACATATGGATTTTTTTTCTTGTTTCTTCTTGTTCCTGCTTTTTTAAATTTTTTTTTAATATTTGCGGTAAGGTGTAGTCAAGACTGGCAATGAGCTCTTGATCTTCTGGCCTCCACCTCCCAAGTGCAGGTGTGAACCACAACTGACCACTAGTTGAACTTGTACTCCTGTAGTTAGTGTTCTTGCTGATTCGCATATCTAATATTTAATCCTTTACATTTACAAGTGTTAAATGGCATCCTAGTGAGAGTAATTATCGTCCTTAAGGAGACCTCATTAACCTAAGTCCTGAGGCTCTTTCTTTACCAAGGGTCAACAGAAGCCAGGAGAGTCTTCAGCTCTGAAACAACTTACCCTTTGAAAAGGTCAAAAGAAATTCAGGCCTTTATTAGGAAAAAGAGACCCTGGGGAAGGAGTTTCTCTACTCACAGTTATAGAAGGTAATAGCTACCAGGTTTAATAACTGGCAAGGTCAGTTCTCTACAGTTTGTACATAGAGGCATACTTAAGAAGATTTTTCATGATATGACTATTAATAAAACCAGCACATGTGTGCTAAGGAACAGATGAAGAAATACAACCTCTCTGCTTCCAGCATTGTTCCACGGGTGAAGCTCCTGGCAGAGTAACGCAGCTCCAGTGCACCACAGAAATAACCTTTTAGAGTACTACTGTTCTGACATTTGGGTTGTTTGGATGTATGGTGAAGAATACAGACACTATTCTTAACTTTTTATTAAAACAATCTTGGACTTATTTATATATTTATACCGATATTAAGAATTAATTGTATTGTTAATGACAAATGGCTACATTTTTTCTAGACAGAATTAAGTATTTTTGTTAACAATTTAGCTTTACAATCTGTGAAGTGACAACAAAGTAGGTGAATCAAAATGAAGGGAACATATCTGTGTATTATTAGTTAAAGCACACGCAGTTAGCCAAAATGTTCATTTCGCACCACAAACTACTGGTGTCATCTAGTGGGAGCTTTGTGCTTGTAGCTGCGGAGTAAAGCAGTGTCAGGCTGCACTCCGGCTTATCTCAGTTACCTAGTCCCAGATCAGCATCTTACTGTAACGTAAGAGATACATTACGGTCTTGGTTTGCAAGGTGGGAAGACTGAGGCTCAGAGGAAATGAAAAGACCTGTGTAAGGTTACAAGTTTTTAAGTGCCAGGGTCCAAAGTGTATCTTCTCACTCAATGTCCAGACCACTTTCCAATATACCAGAATGAAATACAACAATATGGAAAAAATAATCCTTATTTTTTCCATCTGTACATTGTTATTTTAAGATTTAGACTGAGCTAGTAATCTAGAGAGCAGAGGCAACAGACAATGAGAACCCTCACTTTGTTCTGAACTATTTGTCTTGGCTTTTCTGCCGTCCTTCAGAGCACTCAGCACGAGAGAGGCAGCACCAGTGAAGTGACTGTCTGTCATTGTCATGTAATCTTCACAGCAGACCTTTACTATATTTTTACAGCGTTCCTTGTAGATGACAGATAGATGTCTGAGATGTACACACAATTATAAACTATGTCAACCCTGTACATCACAAGTTTCCCCACCTGCTAAGCATGTTTGTGGTCATCTTTTCTCTAATTTTAAGTGTCTTTCATTTCTTGCTGCCATTATGAAGTTCCTCAACTGACTGTATTCACACATTTTAATGCTATTGGTCAAAATGCAAAATCAACTCCAGGGACATTTCTAAAGCGAGAGAAGTTTTCTGGGCCCACTGTATATACCAAATAATAAACATACAGTCTGCTTTTTATTTAACTATCTTTCCATAAATTCTCTTAGTTGTGTGAGGCAAATGCACATCTCCAGGTATGCTCCATGTGCAGTGGAGTTCCCTGAGAGGGACACAAGCGGCACACGGTTCCAGAACAGTGCTCTCCCCTCTGCTTAATGGCTCCTCTGTACTACCTTATGGTAGACAATGTTTGGAGGAAAACAGATTCAATTAACAGGCACCTACTATGTGCAGAGTCCTTTGTAGACGCAAAATGTTGTGTCAAGGACCATTCCCCAAATAGTCTTCCAAAAGGAAGGAAGTGAAATATGTAGATGAACTGTACATAAAAACAACAAAACAGTGTAGCGAAGTGCTACAAAGGAAATGCTAACGTGCCTGGTGCAGATGAAGACAGGTTAGGTGAAGTCACTGAGAACCAAGAGTACTTCAGGGACTATACACTTATCCACATGCAATTCTGAGGTTGGTACGCATAATCTCATATAAAGAAATAGCCAAAGATACTGGAACAGGTACACAAACAAGACACCTTTAAATACATGTCTCCAACCCTCTAAACATAATCCAGAGCCGAGCAAAAAACGACAAGGCAGTAGCTAATTCTAAGACTATATTAGTAAATAAATCTAAGATATTTTAACCAGATTTTGTGCAATTAAAAAGTCAGAGATCTTATTTAAAGTGCAAAAGCAAGACCAAAACTTTCATTCAGACATTCATTTTCTAATTATTATTTTCTCATTATGCTACTCTGTCGCTCTGAGCCAATTAAGACTCCTCAGAGAGTTAGCACAGTGATGGAATGAATACAGACATTTCATGCTTTCTCCTACTGCAGTAGAGGCTTTGATGATCCAAAGATGTTTTTAAGAGACATCTGCAGAAAATACTGGTTAGTCTGAGTGCCAGTAGAAAAGGCTGTGAAGATAATTATCTCTAAGCAGAGACCATCATCTAGCCATGCCAACATCCTCTTCTTAGAAAACAAAACAAGGTGAAAAGCCAATTCTTATTCAATATATAAATGAAGTCAGTGCTAGCAGAAAAATGTCTTCTGAATTATGTCTCAGATGGCAATTAGATAAAATCTCTAGGAATCCTGATATTTCACTGGTAAGTTTCAAGGGACTCTGGAGTCCAATTAATTTCATCAAAAGGTTCAGTGAAAACCTGCTCTTCACTCAAATGAATTATGTAAATATGAGCCAAAGCTACGTGGTGTGTGCTGTAAAGAAAACTCCATTAGAGAAAAGCAAAATATGAGTGTAAATATTTATATCAGAATTAATAATAATTAGCATTCAACATTCATAGGGCAATTAATTACTACCATATAGTGGTATTCTAAGACATTTACATATATTATCTCCTATAAATAAAAACATGGTATATCAAATTGTCTTTATTCGTAAACAAGAACACCTATGGTTTAAAAAGTTTAGCAATTTGCCTATGGTCACACGGACTGGGATACAGAGTAAGTCTACTTATTGAGCTTTCAAAGGCGATCTGTGAATTTAGTTGTTGCATGGAACAGGTTAATGCTACAGAATACTCTTAATACTAACAAGGAGAAGCCTTAAGAAAGCAAGACATATACATAAAGTAGACTTTAATTCCTTTAAGCAGGCACATACATAAACAAAGAAAATAGAAATTTTAAAATTTGGGTGAAAAGAATGTGCTGTGTGGGCCAACTTTATTTAAAATACAAATTAAAATGAATAATCAGGAAAGGATCACTATAGAGAAAATCAAAGGATACAGAATATAATAGAGTGATTAAAAATTGTGAGGAAAGGAGATATTGGAATGAAAGTCAAAACCAGGTCTTAAAGAAGACATTGAAAGAAGAATACTGTAATTGGATGTTTTTTTCCTGACTACCTGCTCCTAAATATCCAACAGCTGCTTCCCAAATTACCACACAGAGGATTGTATTAATTATAAAGGCTTGACCAATAGTTCAGGCTTTTTAATAACTAGTTCTTACACTTAAATTAATCCATAATTCTTATCTACATTCAGCCATGTGACTTGGTACTTTTTCTCAGTGCGGTATTCTCATCTTGCTTCTCTGCATTTGCCAGTGACTCTCTGACTCTGCCCTTTCTTTTTCCAGAATTCTCCTAGTCTGCCTCTTTTGCTTAATTTAATCTCTTCCTGCCTAGCTATTTGCCAATCAGCTTTTTATTAGCAAATGAAAATAACACATATTCACAGTGTAGAAAAAGACTGTCCCAGGGCAGAATATTATAACATAAACTCAAAAGAGTAATTTCATTCTGAAACATACACAAGTAGGGTGACCCTCCTCCCCATGGCAACAGCACAATGCAAGTCTGAGTCCTTGGAAAGGCTGCCTTCTGCTCCTCACTCCGACCCCTCACCATTAGAATACCCTGGTTCCCAGGATCTCTTGGACAGCTTGCCAGTTTTCTTTCTGCTGATTCTGTTGTTTGCCAACAACTCCTCATGTGTTTTCATCTAACCTATAGAATTTCATATTCACAAACCAATTCTTCTGTATGATTCCCACCTCTTAGTTATTTTTAAGAGAGTTCATCTACATTTCTATCCTCATGAGTCCAACACTGTAGAATAGTGGAATCTTCACAGGGAGTGGTCACCTTATACAGACCAAGCTCCATTCTTGCCTTGGAAAGAGAACAATTAGGCAGGGACACAGGTTCAAATGGTCCTATTATGTGTGTGCAGGATAATCTAATGGGAAGGCTTATGTTTAGCATTTGAAAACCTTCATTGCTGGGTGTTTTATATATTTTTCCTGGTTTCAGAAAACAACAAACCCTAGCCAACAACCACCCCCAACGACAACAACAAAAAAGCCTAAATCAAACAAACCCAGAGCAGTGGAGTTGCTGTATTAATAACAATCCCTTAGAAAAAAGTATGCATACTGGAAAGCTAGTCATAGTAAAAATAGTGCTGTCAAATGTCACACTGTTATAAGAAACTAAAAAACTGTATTTTTCTCTTGTTCATAGGCATCACATTTGTATCTATATAGGCTATGACCTTTGAATACAATTTCATGTACTGATACACAGGAAAGTTAGATTAATTTTCCCTTTACACTTCTTTACTGTTAACTAAATAAAGCTGAGAACCCAATGATGACTCTTGCTGGCCTTTCTATTTTTATAAAACCAGAGAGGAATTCTGATTTCATATTTTTGTTATATTCTAAACGCAACGCAGATAAGAATCAATAGCTGGTATTATTAGCCCTAACTGACCACTAAAATAGTTTAAATGAAAGCATCAAGATTACTATACATGTCTCACCTGTATGGATAGCCGTGATACTTTGAACGGAATATTGAAAGTAGGAAACTGAAGAAGAAGACCACCAGGCCTAATCCCACGAGGCATATTACTAGGAAGACAGACAACACTGTTAGGGGCTGAAAACATGCAAATGGGGCTTTTGAAATGCATCCAATTTCCAAATACTTACATGTCACAGTACAGGCACATACAAGGACCACAAATCAGACAATTCACTATACAATGTATTCATTACTTTCCACAATCTTCTCAATGAGAATGTACTATTTGGGGGTATGAAGACAACAACGCTGACTTAAGACTAGTGGGGATTTTTCAGAGGGATCAAAACAGAACCAAATGTGACAAGTCACAAACACGACTGTCAGTCCCCAGATAGTGAAGCCCTGGCTACAGCAGCAGGAGCAGATGACCTGACAGATGCTCAGAAAATCCTCTTCTCAGATGCGCTTCACACAAAAATGTAATTCCAGCTACTGGTTTCATGAATGCCTAAGTAGAGCCCATGTTAGTTAGAAACACGGCTTCTCAGCAAACACAAAGCTATGAACAAAATCCCATGCGTAGGGAACTGTTGTTAGTGAAAGCCACTGAGGAGGAGAGCACTCCAGAGCAGGTCACGGTGTCAGCGGGCTGCTATAGGAGGCCTGAGGCTACCTGTGGCCTGGGCTGCGGTACAAGCTTTCAACACTGCTGCAGGACTGAAACTGGAGAGCAGGGACATTGCTTTCTTAGTTTTCATTTTCTTCTCTTATGATTGGGAACAGATGACTTGTAAAACAGATTAGCTCCTCTTTATTTATACATACGGTACTTAAACAAGATTTACTGCTATTAGTAAAATTAAAACCTGCTTCTGAAGTTTAAAATATATTAGTCAATTAAATGTAGACACACTTAGAAAAAATAAATCATATTTAAATCTGTCCATAAAATTAGACATTGGTGTTACTTAAATATGAGTTATGAATAAAACATTTGTATGATAATATATATTTGTTACTCTGAGGGAATATCAAGAGAGTGACATAATTAGATTAAAACGTTAAGTCTGAAGAGCGCTGCGGTCAAACAGATCTCTGTTTCTAAGGTGGGGAAGGAGCGTGGAGGAAAGGCCCTACAGCAATGCTGAAATCAGGGCAGTGAAGGCACTGTCTGTGGACACACGGTTACTGATGTGTGTTGTCTGTGTGGTTTTGTCAGGGATGTCAACCGCTGTCTACAGCTGAAACTATAAAACATCACCTTTCAAAGGAAAACGCCTTTCAAAAAACATAATCCACAAATATGAGTCCTAGTAGACACAGGATATATACTACGTAAATTTCTTACAACTCTCTCATTGGCTTAGTTTTATTTCATACCTCCTCAAATACAGTATCCTACCACTAACTTTCTCTTTCATACTTTCTTATGGGACCATTTAGAAGAGGAATAGAGCAATGGAGAAGGATGCTCCAAATCTGTGATCAAGCAAAGCTGATGGACTAACGTCACTCTATGCAGTGAGAGCAAAATAATGCTAGCCCAGCATCTGAGGACGGGATTGGAGAAGCCTGTGAGCTAACAGCTCAGGGGAGGGGAGGAAGGCCTCAATGAGGCTCACACTCATGCACAGGGAAGAATGATAATCACAGCAGTTGTGCAGGTCAAAACCATCTCTTGTTCTTTTTCACATGTGTCCTATGCCTTCCCATCCACACATAAAATTAATCGGGAGGATTAATTAAGGGGAACATATATTACAACAGGAACATCTATAAGATGGAATTTTAAGGCAAAGCTTTCATAAATTCTGTATCATAGTTGTGAGATTAAATAATTCATTACATAGTTCTTACTATAATTTACATTGGAGGAAATAACACTAATATACTCTACATTAAGCATATGGGTTCATAAAAATGCTGTGTCAGTGCCAAGAACATTTGTTTATTCAAAACTTGTGCCACTTTATTGACATCACCATGCTTACAGCAATGTGCTCAGTTCTGAGTTTTTTCTATTAGTGTCAACAGCATCAGAAAACACTGAGGCCAGGCTCAACTCTTTACACTACCTCTAAACATTTCCACACTTCATGCTTTTAAATTTCTAGAAGTCACCACGGCTCTTTTACAGACTCATAATATTAGAAGTACAGTAGAAAAACAAATTTAGGTTTTAAATTTTAATAAATTAATATTCTTTTGGGGATCATGTGCTTTTCATATCTAAATTTTAGGTTTTAAAACAATTGAGGAATTATACAGTAAAATGTGTTGCTGCAAACCATAGAATTGAATGATCTGCTGTAGGAAGCTATAACATTAAGTCTGGAAAACTCGGTGGCACGAAACTGCCACTCAAGTCTCACTCTTTCCTCACAGCCTTCTCAGGGCAGCAGACACTCCTAGGTACTCTGCTGTGTTGACATCAGCACCCACCAATTCAAGAGGTAAATTCTAACTACAATCTTTTGATATGGAACAGTCCCATCAAAGGATAAAAGTTAACTCCCTTAAACCTAAATGCTGGCATCTAACAGGGTTGTAAATCTGGGGGTGGGGAGGTATAGTAGATAAGCAAAGACCCGGGAACTGGCAATTCTTGCCTTTCCTGGAACAGAGATCTCTGCGGTCTCATAAATGTCAGTAAAGACATGGAGGGATTGGAAAGTAATCAAGTATCTGTGCACAAAGGAAGTCTCACCAGCAGCTCCCTGCTCTGTACCAGCTTCAGTGAGATACCTGAGTCTCATGACATAAAAATACATTATTGCCAATAAAATCTCTGCAGACTGACCATCTGTGCCGTGAGGATGTTCCAACTGAGACCGGCTAAAGCAGAAATGGGCCAGACAGCGCTGACAGACGGTTGCTCTCTTCCCTGTGCATGCAACTCACAGAAAGCACTCACATGCCATCCTGAAGAAATGTTTTCAAGTTCATTCTCACACACATCAAATAAAGGGGGAAAAAAAGTAAAACAAAATCTTAATCTCCTTCAACATAGACCTCTTCCTAGGGAAGTCTATGTTTACAAAAAGCTGTTTGGGTTCCCCTCTGAATTAAATAAAGACTAAAACAAAACAACAAATACAGGAACATAAACTTACTCCGTCTTTTTCCGACATCCCCTTTGGAAGTTGCTGCTTCATTTAGAAGAACCATTCCCATGGTGATAGCAGCATCTACAGTAGTTGTCAAGGAAACCATAGACAGGTGCAAATAAAATCTGCTATTCTTTTTTCCTGAATCTGAATATAATGTTCCAGAATGGTAAAAGGACAAATGTGAACAGGTGAATGCCAATCAATTCTTTGCATATTAAACTTACCAATCTCGGAGTTTGCTTTGACTTTTAAGACTTTCATTAACACATATGAATTACAGTTTTTAAAACCAGTTATAAAATTTCATATCTTACATCAAAATGTGTGCTACTTTTAGTACAGTGAAACACATTGCTAGCAAGTCTAGAAGAATGTATTCATCAGGAATTCTTTTTAATTTTTCTCATTGTCATAGCATGCCTCTGCACACGTATATAGTTCTAGAATTTTAAAAGTATTACTTAGAGATTCTTTTGAAAGACCCAGATAAATCCAGACCCCTCTAGCAGAAAAAAAAATTGAGCCAAAAATCTAGCAGAAAAAATAGAGCCAAAAATCAAAGCAGGGAGAGAAGAATCAAAAATCTAGATTAGCCGGTTCAGTGACTCTGTTTCAGGAACTAGCTGAAGATAACGTTAGATTATAATCTTGAGAAACAGGGAATTACCCCCTTGTGATTATCACTGGTATTTTCAGAATTTTTCAATGATCACTGGT
>LOEQ01001767.1:315310-326290 GCA_001685075.1 Bramus lutescens
TAGATTTCTGTATTTTTTCTGACAACACTTCAAAGATGTCAGTTCTAGTCAGGCGGATGTGGAAAAATAGGTTGTCTTCTGATATTTAAAATCTTTGAAATTCACTTTGGTTCTTTGAAATTTTCTACCAGGAGTGCCCAGTACTGCTGACTGACCCCACAGCCTATATGAAATGAAAGATGTTTTCCTTTATATGATAGAATTAAGTTCATAATGTGCTTCACTTTGCTCAGACTGACCAAACAAACCAACCAACCACCATGAACTGGAGAAGCCACATGGATTGGAGACTGAAAAGTCCAATGTAAAAGTCCCAAGAGAACTAATATGTAAGGGGCAATTATCTTGCCTTGGTTTCAAGATAGCCACCTTCCCACACTATGCTCACAAGAACTCCTTGGTAAACTGCCAGTTCCTTGGTAAGCCGTCAGTGGTAGGGGGTGGTCTCCTTTCTGCTCACAGAGCCATCAAACCTGTAAGATAAAGGTCCTTCTACTTCCTGAAAACACGACTTCTAAATCTTTTCAGCTAACTGTTGTTCATATGCCAACACATGAACCCATGTGAAGGGTGAAATTTAGAGCCAGCATCTGCTGGTTCCATTTCAGGACACCACTCCTAACAATCACCCAGGAGAGATGTAGAATAACAAGCTGATCTGATCTTCAAACTATTTCATATGCTAAGTTATTCAGAATACACAAATTAATAATATTTCTTTTTTCAGATTCTCAGAATACTAGAGGTCAACAATGAATACTTTGGTTTTTGTAAAGACTGGACAGATAAATGATTGTTCTTAATGTTAGTCCTAGTAAAAACTCTAACAGTAGCCTGAGTGTCCCATTGTGTCTAACTATAGTCCTGCCTAAGGCAGAACAACTGAGCCTTTAGTAAAAATCATGTAAACATAAAGCAAATTTGAAAGAAGAAAGGAAGATAGGATGGTATGCAAACAGGCAGGGTCGAGGAGACATTCTGGGTCAAGAAGATCACTCTGCAAAATAAGTTGAAATCTCTCATTGGATTTAAAAAAAATGTTCCTTTATCTTGTAAAGCTACATATTTCCAGTTCTATCCTTGCAGCCATCTTTGTATTCCTTATGTTACATCAACTTCTCTAGGCAGGATTAATTTTTAGTAGCCAGCTACATTGCAGAGCAGATGAGCTATAGATAATAAAATGGCTAGGTCAAGTCCTTCTAGCTTTCTTTAAAAGAAGATGTACAAATAGGTATTATCCACCTTCAGTATTTGATTTCCCTGGAGGTAGTTCATACCCTGTGCTTGAACCTTCTATGCATTTCATTAAATAATTGGTTCAAACTGAAAGAGAGATAAAATATAAAATGAAAGTTCATTAAAACCATGATAAATTTCAATCATTTGTAACTGTCAACTGTCAGGAATAGTCTCAAATCTATTATTACCTAAAAGATTAGAGGCATTTTTTTTATTATTTTTACATGCAAAACGGCCACAGCAGTTAACTTGGCTCAGGCATACTCTCAAAGGGTTCCTTAATTGTAACATCTCCCTTGATGACTAAAAAGGCAAGTACTTATCAAAAGAAGTCTCAAGTTGTGTATGCATGAAATTGACCTGAGATACTTTCTTAAAAACAAAACAAAACAAAAAACGACAGGTTTTCATAAACAGGGTAGAATATTTAAAAACAGCTGGTGATGGGCCAGAAATAGTATCAGTATGCGGGAAGCTTTCTGGAAAGGGGCAATGTTGTAATCATGTATTTTAGAAAGGTTAGAAGCTCAGAAGAAACATTTTACTACTATGTTCTTTAACACAACGAACAAACTGTCATTGCAAATGTAGAAATTTCGAGTTCATATAGAGTGATGGCTGAAAATTGAACAGAATCAATAGTAGGAAACTACCTGACATAAATCAGACAGGTAATACTGTCTTAAGATTTCTACTATGACAATGAAACATCATGATCAGAAAGCAAGTTGGAGAAGAAAGGGCTGTTTGGCTTACACTTCCATTTCACTGTGTTTATCACTGAATGAAGTCAGGACAGGAACTCACACAAGGCAAGAACCTGGAGGCAGGAGCTCATGCAGAGGTAGGGAGAGGTGCTTTTTATTGGATTTATTCCATGACTTACTTGATCTGCTTTATCATAAAACCCAGGACCGCATGCCCAGAGATGACACCACCCACAATGGGCTGGGAACTCCCATATCGATCACAAAGAAATTGTCTTATCGGCCTTTCTTCCTCTCAGATGACACTAGCTTATTATAGAGGACCAAGCTGACACAAAACTATCCAGCACAAATATCACCAGGTAACACTCTTTAAATCTCTAAAACTTTTGGCTTCAATCATCATGTTTAGTATTCAGATTTTCTGGCATAGAGTAAGAGACAGAGTGAACACATTTTCTAAGCCCACTATGGATGGTGAATCCAAAGGTACAGCAGCAGGCACTTTTAACAGAATACTTAAAGAAATACAGTGTCAGCTAAGAAGTTGCCCCAGGTCAGCAGGATTTAATTCTCCTTCCTCTGCATACATGTGTTGGCCTAAATAAGGAAGTAAAGTACTCTCACTCCTTTATAACTTTTTCTGAATGACAGAAAGAGACAAGTCACACAATTACTGTGAGTAAGAGAAGAGCAAATGCCAACAACTAATGAACAGTAGTGGAGAGAGCCTAAGGAGAACAAGCAAAAAAAGGCTGGGAACCTGTCTTCACTGAGACAGTCAGTCAATAAAGGCAGGCAGTGCTATATTTGAGCTTAAGGGCCAGTGACAGCTAGAGGAAAGAGCTACCTTTCAAGGCCCATTTCTCCCTTGTGAACAAAGCAGGAGATACAGCCATGTGAAGACTTTCTAGTCTACAAATGAAGAGACACGAGAAGGAAGGCATAACCAGAGCAAGAACATTTGAAGTGCAAAGCACAAGGTTGAAAGGTCGTTCTTTGAGTCACCTTCCAAAGAGTTCAAATGAAAAATTTTGTTGGGTACACGTTTTCTATACTTACAGATTTCATTTTATTCAGTAACAAAGGAAAATTTGAAATCTTACTTTCATAGAAATTTTTCTTTACTATTGTAATAAAAAACAAATAAAAATAGCTTGCTATATTTCTTTTCATTTCAACACCTAACTGCATAGCCAAAGTGTGAAATACTATGACTATGCAATCAATAATGTAAATGATCTTATAGACTTGTCACATCAACTATTCATGACAAGTATAACTAATTCAATTTTGAGTTTTAATAAATTTGTTCATCATGAAAAATAACTATAGGAATTTGTTTGGCTTTACTTTCATCTCAGAGGAACCAAGTGTGTAGCAAGCCATTTACCACTGAACCAAATCCTTAACCTTTTATCTCCCTTTTATGTGCCTGTGAATACAGATTTGGGCCATATTCTCAGTACTCACCTCACGGTGTTTTGATAATTCTTTCTTATGGGCACAGTCATGAGTATAATGAATAATGCCTAGGTGGTCAGAAAAGTTATTCCTCAGTAGTAAATCTTACATAGTAACTGGTAGACGGCTCATGAATCATTACTTTGACTTGTATTTACTGTTGGTCCCTGCCACACTGATTGCAGCGCTTGTCCCATTACATCAGGTTGGACTATCTGCTACTGTTAAGTCTCCTGTTACGGTCCTTCAGGAAACTTTAGGTTATACTCTTGAGACTTATTATACATGGTCTTATGAATAAACCTCTAAAGTTCTCATAAAGCTAAGTGGTTTAGAAATCCAGTGTCATCCATTTTCTCTACCTATCTAGGATCATTACATCCTGGTTAATGAATAAGTGAAGATACCACCTCAAATATTGACATTGAAGGTTTCACCTTGACATTTCATGTGAAGAATAGTGTGATAGCATGATAAATGAAAATGACACTGATAAGGACTCAGATTTTAGACCCATATAACACAACTGATGATACCATAGCTTTGCAGGTCTTCAGACTAGCTATTTTTAATAATGAACGTATTATCGGTTGAGCCTTTTAATCTGTCAAATGAGACCTTACAGTACTGGCATAGTTTTATTTTTAAAGCTATCTATTTATATGTTATATAATTAACAGCACAAACCTTTGTATTTATCTAGCACCAAAAATATTCTATATGCAACATTTATGATTTATGATTCCAGGGAAATGGGAAGTGGAGACAAGATTCTCAGTGAGTTTGTGGACAGCTTGTCTGGTTTATGAAAAAGGAAGAGACCCTATCTCAAACAAGGAGGAATGGCAGAGATTTGTATCCATACGCTGCCCTCTTGCTCTCATATGTGCATGACCACATCCACATACATGAAGTCAGGAGCACTGAGTATACACATACATACATTCACACACTCATTGTGGAATAATACTTTTGTACACTGTAAAGATTTGTCACTTGGACTGGTTTAATAAAAAGCTGATTGGCCGGTAGCCAGGCAGGAATTATAGGTGGGACAACCAAACTAGGAGAATGATGGGAAGAAAGGCGGAGTCAGGAGACACCAGCCAGCCAGCTGCCGAGGAAGAGAATGCATAGAAAATGAGGTAAGAAACCATGAGAGATGTGGCAAAGCATAGACAAGAAATATGGATGAATTTAATTGTAAGAGTTAGCTAGTAACAAGCCCGAGCTACTGGCCAAGCATTTATAAATTACTAAGACTCCAAGTCAGTTATTTGGAAAGCTGCTGCTGGGTACATAGAAGGAACAGCAAACTCTGCCTAAATACAGGGTTGTCCCAAACTATTATTTTCAGCATCACTAATAAAGTACACATACATTAAGAACACTAAAAATTCAAAATCCTATATAACCCAAAATACATGACATTTGAAGAAATTTCCATTTAGTCAAGAAAAAGGTAAATGAGGGTGTAGTTTCTTATACTTCTCTTTCCAAAGCACTACAGGCTATACTGAATTAGGCTCAACCCAAATCTTTAAAGTTATACATGAACTAATACCACCTGTTGTAGTAACTCGGGTGTTTCTTCTACAACCCTGGGTTCACAGAGTTTAGAAGGCTCTTCCTTCTCTACTATGAATGTGCCCCACAACTATATGGAGATATAGTAGTCACTTGGGAGAATCTATGCAGGAACTCGTTTACCGTCATGTTGACGTTCTAGTTAAATAATGGTGGCAAAGTCTCAGGGTTGCCTGTTTTGAAGAACTGTGTTCAGTTTCAGGAGCGGTAGAGGGTTTATTTCTCCCTGACTAAATTAATTACCAAGCACAGGACTCCCTTAGTAGGTATTTCTAAAATCTACCTATGAATTTGCTGATAGCTTTCTCAAGTATAGTTCTGAAGCCACTAGGTCTTTAATCATCTTTAACCATCAGGGGATGGTTTCCAGTTCTAAGGTACAGAAGTCTTCTTGTTACTTGTACACATTTCTCCACTAACTTTCAGACAGTGCACACATGCACACACACACATGTGCACACACACTTTCCAACGAAGAGCTTTCTATAGCTGTGCTGAGTGTCTCATGAGGAAAGAAGTTATCTACCATTTCAATGTCAGAGAGGGATCACCATTACTGTTTTACAAGGGAAGCTGTATATGTTTTGTGAATAAAGTCTGATTTTTGGTAGCATAGAGATTCTTACCATCTATTAAATGTATTTTTAAAAAAGCAGAGGGATGAATGCTAAAGTAGGCAAGTACAGCAAGTAAACCCTAGGTGGTCTTGAGAACACCAACACTGCTGCTGCATAAATAATGGTTCTCTTCTCACAACGGGGCTGCTATTCCAAAAAAACTCTGACAACCTGAAATCCATCAAGAACCTCTTCAATTATCACTGATAACTGAGAACATCTGTGTCAACATGACTTAATAGTTTAAGGAAATCTTTGCCTGACAAAGATAAGACTATAAGCCAAAGAAATAACCATAGTGTTTGCTTCAGGAAATCTGTACAAATCAATTTAACATGAACAACAGTCCACACACCTGTGCACGTAGCTTACTGCCAGAGCCTTGCCTTACAGTACCCAGGAAACGCAGGCTGGGGTGTCACAATCTTCCAAATCCATATCAGCTACCGGCCTTGGCATGCCCATTTGGACCACGTAAGCCCATTTCCAAAGCTCTGGGGAGATTTCACTTCTCTCTGCAGTACCACACAGCCCTTCTTCCTCAGTAAGTGCATCCTCAGGTTGTCTGATGAGAGGGCAGTTCAAACACTGACATGCTCCTACATCTGTCCTAAAATGTCAACTACTGCCCTCCCTCCCAAACACCTGCAAAAGATTTTACACATTTCTTACATTCTTAACTACAGAATAATGAATACTTATGTAATTTCCTATAGAATATACAATTTCATATACAAGAATTTAAACAAGAGTCTAGCTTAAAGCTTCTCATAAAAAATGGTGTAGTCAAGCAGCAGTATATTTTGTATTTAACATGTGAGCTCTTAGCTCCATGTTTTTTAAGACTCCCGTGTTTATGTCACACAATCGCATTTCTTGCTAGAAACCATATGGTCCCCCAGTTTAATTACTGCTTAATAGATTAAGTTCTAAAATCATGGGTCGCCTTCAGCAATGTTAAAACACTAAGTTTATTAAAAATGCTGCATGACTATAACTAGAAGTCCATGACACATTATTTATGACAGTCTTGTTCCTAGACACCATCTCTGTCCTAGTATTTTCAGGCAACATTTTGTTTTCTTGTAATTATTGAGTGTGGAGGAGGAAAGTGTAGCGATCTGAGTGCACAACTAGACCGCAGTGACAGATGGGTCCCAGAGAAAGAACAGATTAGTGTGAAACAATCTCACAGAAGGAGAGATGCATTTTTAAAGATGGATAGTTACATTCTGGAAATATAACCTAATATTTACTAAGTATATAAACTGAAATCTAATATATATATACACTATATAGTTATTATATATCTTAAAAGTTTCCATTACTGGGAAAATGACTTTTCATTCTTTCAGTGGAAGAGACAATACATAATTTTGCCTAACATTCTTGGCCCCTGACAGAATTCTACAAGGCTTGATGTAGGACACTGCCATTTTATTTATTGAGGGAAATGTTTCTTTCACAGCAACTGTTCCTTTTGCAGAACCTCAAGTACTTTGGCGCATTCACACTTCAGCTTTGCTGTTTCGTTTACTACACGACTCATTGTTGCGAACAAAGCTGACTTTGTATACTGCACATTTCAACAGTGTTTACTTGAAGTGTAGACTGATGTAGAAGAAATCAGTATTTGATAGGCATTTAAACATGGTATGTCACATAATAACTATAGTTTGACACAAAGCCTCATTTAAGACTGAACTGAGTATCTTAGCTAAATATCAAGCTTTCCAAATGGATGAAGTTTTAAGACATGCAACAATTACAAACTATGATAGATAATTGATTATGCAGGATTAATAGTTAATGTTTCAAAGGTAGAAACAGTTTTGTAATAATAATCTATAAAGTCTGTGTAGTCCATGTTCTACTAAGTAAACTGTAATATATGTAATGGTATTACTTTCCCAAATTATTCCTAAAAGAATTTTAGAAATCAGTCAAAAAATAAACCAGAGTTCAAGGAAATTTATGAATGCACAGGTGGAAAACCACCATAATGTGAACATTAAAAAAAAGAATGAAATCTATCTAGTCTAGTTATTTTGAATGCATCTTTTGGCACATTTTTTTTTCACTCAAGAGGAGAATAATTACAGCCTCATGAGGAGAATTACAAAGATGTAGTGATCAAGATATTTTTACTTCATTAGTGGACATGATTATGAAAAGATATATGGTAAATTAAAGTTACAGCAAACAAAATAATACCACTCAGAATAATAATATTCTACCAAGAAAAACAAATAACTTTCACAAAAAAGTTGTATGTGACCTGTGTTAGAAAAATAAGAGCTCAGGGAATGAAGAAAGGAGGAAAGCCATTACAAAACCACAGCACATGAGGAAAGAAAACAGGTTACGTGTTTACTGTAAACAAGAATTAAATTAAATACAATATATACTGACTTATTCTTCTATCTCCATGGACTCTGAATTACTTAGTTATTTGAACATAACGATAATAATGGTTTGATATTTGAAGGAAGAAGGGAGCAAGTGGTGGGATGACAGAAACTGAGAGAAATCTATTGACACATGAATTTTGTCCAGTATTCTTTAAATGTGAATTTTTCCCAGTGCATACCTATTTATTTCCACAGTAGCATTTTATGAAATTCTAATCATATATAAACCAAGCCTATTTTTGTCTATAGGATAAGCAAATTGTGTTGCTTTTCATAGTTATTTGAATAGAAGGCAGTTAACAAATATTTTTGTTTTGATGACATGTATAGCATATAATATGAGGTTAAAGTTTACAGAAGTCCTTAGGCATATAAAACACTAAAATTATATTATGGCATATATTTAAAACTTACTCTAAGTTTTCATTTTAATGTATACAGAAGTAACATGTATAATATGAATACTAAAGTGACTGGTTTTGAATGTTTATTTACTTCAGATTTCATTACTATTATGAAATGTCAAACGGTATTATACTTGGTAGCATTCATAGATTAATGTCAATTAGTGAAGTTTATAGGTCTTAAATTTAATGATACACATTTAAAACGCTTTTCCTAGATTTCAAATTATATTATATATCAAGGCCAGCTAGGGAGGCAATGCAGTCAAAAGTGACAGGCAATACAGGGAAATATGTGCAGAAGATCAGACAGATATGGAGTCGACATAACAACCCTGCAGCATAGTAAGAAGCAAGCTTCTACAGATGAGACCATCTGCTGACCCACAGAACCCTACGCAATTCCACTCTAGTTTATGAGGTGTCACAGTGAAGCTGTACCAAACATTACATCTGACATTAGTGCCCTCTCAATAAATGTTCACTGCACTGAAAAGTAATGGGATGAATCAACCAGGCCAGAAAGAAACCTGGTTCTAACCCCTAATACAAATGTTCTGCTCATCTTTTGTACAGTAATTATATCTAACTTTCTGGGCTCTTATTTTTTTCTATTATTTTTCAATAAAGATAAGATCAACATTTTTGTTGTAGATGATACTGAATAGCATTGGTAAACATCTCTACTCAAAATATCACAACAGTAGTTTCAGTATTTACAAACTCCAATTTGTAATTGGAGATGGGATTTACACAACTAATAAGACCCTCAAAGATCTACCATAAGTATAACCTGAGGCATGAAAGTGATGCATGGCGATAGATATGGCTCTATTTTTATTCTTCTACATGTTGACATCCAGTTATGCCAGCACCATTTGTTGAAGATGCTTTGTCTGACATGGGGTTAGTGAAGATCTTTTCCCACTCTGTAGGCTGTCGTTTTGTCTTGTTGACCATGTCCTTTGCTTTACAGAAGCTTCTCAGGTTAAGGAGGTTCCATTTATTTACTGTTGCTCTTAGTGCCTGTGCTACTGGGGTAATATTTAGGAAATGATATACCATGCCCATGCATTGGAGGCTACTTCCCACTTTCTCTTCTATCAGGTTCAGTGTGATCGGATTTATATTGAGGTCTTTAATCCATTTGGACTTGAGTTTTGTGCATGGCGATAACATATAGGCAGAACACGTGGAATATTCATAACTCAATTGCAAAGCAGTGACAAAACCTGGATTATGTATGACCAACAGCAGCAGTCCTAGGCAATAGCTGACATCTATTACAGTGGGAGCAATAACCTAAATATAAACTTTACTGCTTTTTATGCATTTTTAAGATGACTATCAACAGAAAGGTTCTGTGCCCTATATAACTATGAGTTGTATAGTTTCCCTTTAGCTACACCGTAATGATTACTTCCGTGATGGCTTTCATGCTGTTACGTGGATCATTAGTGCTTGACTTGCGATTACAGAGCATCTTAACAGTGACAAACAAACTCACAACCAGCTCAGCACTCTCCTCCTGCACTATTAATTCTCTTACATTCCTCATATCGTTTACACTGAAGTAGAACTTTGTTAATAGTTTCAGCTTTTTAAAGTACGTGCTATTTCACAATTAATATGTTGTAATATGAACAAAAACACTGTAGTACAGATAGCTTTTACATATAAAGCATTAAAATCAAATGAAAAAGTCAAAACAAATAGCAAATGTTATTTTATTTTTATTAGGCTTGTTTTTGTCCACTCTAGCTAGTCTAGTTAGAAGTTTATGTGATTAAAGACAGAATAGGAAGTTCAGAACTGACATGTCATCTGCAATTACATGTACTTACTTTATATTACATACTGCTTTATCATTTAAATGTGTGCACATGCACGTGTGTGTGTGTGTGTGTGTGTGTGTGTGTGTGTTCCAGTGAGAAACCATTCCCACATATAGAGATTTAAAAACAAAAACAGAAAAAACAACAACCTAATAATAGCACTCGACTGGTTCTGGCTAATGCACACAGAAAACCAGCCTTAAACAGACAATTTTACCAGCATATACGGGCTTACACATTCCACACAAACTACCATCAATACATCTCTTTCAGGTCCAGGCCCCGGGTTACACTATGGACAGCTAAAATAGAGATTGGAGACTGCAAGTCTACCCATATGGGCTGATGATGTCAAAATTACTTCTTAAGCACAGCAGTATAGTTCTTTTCAGATGGTTGTTGCCTGGGTTCAGCTTGCCCACCTTGGAGACTTATGATTCTCCTGATAAAGGCTTAATGGCAGACCTGACTTAATGATGGTTGTTACAGGCTGTGGCCTGCTTGAGTTGCCCATGTTCTTTGAAATCTGGTGAGTCTAATGGCTGGTGATAAGACAGCTGTTTCCTTTTGTTACAGGAATGGAGCCCAAATTGATAGCAGCCTTGCTGAACATTTATAGAAGTGGTGTCCCAGCAACTCTCCACTTCAATTATGGTACAAACTTTTCTAACAAAGCTCGCTGCTTAGCTCTGGTTTTAGCAGCAGCAGCAGCA